>JANHFM010003835.1:32749-46490 GCA_032468115.1 Grayia smithii
AAAAAGCTTTAAATTGCAATGGAGAGGCATGGCTATATGGTTTCTATAAAGCTGAACTCAGTCCTTTCTTGCTAAAGAGTTTCCATGGCACTACAGAGGAAACAAGAGTAACCAGTGCTCTGATTATCATAATATAAGAACATAATGCGGGAAGAAGAGGACAAATAACCTCTTTTAGGGTCAAAGGAGCTAATGTGGGGAAAAGGGTGCAAACTTTTAGACAAACAAGGAGAATCATAGAAACTAGTAAGAAATGAACAATCCATGAAAGGAAAGAAAAACATTGGCAGATTGGTCAACGCTGGTCTAGGCTGTTGAGGTTTTTTTTCCATACATGGATAAAAAAGCAAGAAGCAGGAGAATGACCAAGCACACCTTGCAATGGTCCTAGTCCAGGTAAATACTAGCCCAGTTCCATTACCAACCTGCTGTAGTCCAGGATGGAATTTCTGACACTGTCTTAAGAAAAATACGTGTTAGATAAGTGGAAATTATAACTCAGCATAGTGGATTAAGGAAGGTTAGTGTAATGCTATTTTAGGGACAAAGAAACTCAATTAACAATCAGATACTTATATACCATCAATAATGTGATTTGCTTATTTTTGGTTTATACAAGTGATATGCAAGTTCATTCTGTATAGCTCAGAGTGAAATGTGAACCAGACCGTAAGTTGTCGTTCAACAATGCATTGTTCGAAAAAAATCTTGGCTCAGTATTATGTACAAACAAGGCCACTCATAAAACAGAGGCTAATTTTTATGACACTTCCTGGTTTCTTCAACACTACACTGCTTTTGTTTTTGACTTCTCCATTTATAAGCTTCCTTACTACATGAGAACTGAAGAGTGAAGTTATACAAATATATTTGTGGAAAAAAAGACTACTTGCATTTAGTTAAATGGGGGAACTATACTTACTAGAAATAGCTTCCTCAAATGTAAGAGGAAGATGTTCAAGTAATGAGTCTTTCCAAAGAAAATCTTCCTCCAGTCAAACTCTACTTCATGGGCATATTCAGATTTCTTTGGCACAGTACTGGAATGGTTTGTCATTAGCTCAATGGCATTTGAACTAATGGAACGGCAGTTCCACTTTCTAAAAGGTTACAGTCTTATTTTTCTTGATGGTCTCAGATCCAGTACTTTGTATACAAAGCTTGGTTCTCACAGCATATCTTATAAAGATATGCAGTAGATAACCACCATTATGACTTACTATATGTAATAATCAGAAGCAATGAAGATAGTTTCATTATACCAGTGCTTGATATTTCAAAGAAAATGTTTTAATAAAACAGCATAAAACAAAGAACATGGGGAAAACATATGGCTCAATTTTATACATGCCTACTTCAAATTAAGCCATTTGGAGGGTTTAATCCTTTAGCTGAATTGTGAAATAATTGTCATTGCAACTTGGCAGAAATGCAGTACACAAGATTTCCAAGCACTTGTGAGCACATCTGTCTTTTGTTATTACAGGGGATTTGTGGGAAACTGAGTGGAATTGAGATGCATTCTCTAATATATAAGCATATATTGCAGGTCCTTGAAATATAGTGCTATTCTTGAGATTTTTTCTATTCTTGAGATTATTTGGGGGATGGACAAAGCACAGTTTGTAATTTACTAATAAACTCCCCAGATGATCTGAAATAGTTTTGGCAGGGATAAGATATTCCCAGTCCTTTAATAATGGTAACAACAAAATGACCCCACAAACAATTATAACACTGTTTCCTGACAAGGATAAGTTTATTTCAGTTCTAATAGTCATAACTAATTCTTAACTGAAATTCTTTCGGTCTAAATCTCTCAGTTTCCCCTGTAAATAAATAAGTATTATTATTATTATTATTATTATTATTATTATTATTATTATTTCATAATTATAATAATTCTGAAATTCTAGTTTAAAAACAAAGTAGTCTTTGAGTGAAATCTGAGCTCTGTTTTAGAACTATAATGGATTAGCTTCCTCAAAAGAAAAACTAGTAGCAAGGGTAACATTCAAAGATTTGGAAAATAAATCATTATCCAGAAACTGTTGTTTGTTTCTTTGTTTTTCAAAGATCTTTATGGATACATTAAAATACCTGCAGAGCAAAGAACTCCTATCAGATGTGGATCCTGAGTTACTATTTGCAAACCTGGAAGAATTAAATCAGGTGATAAGTAAATTTAGTGATAATAAAAATGTGGCCATACCAGAATTATTAATGCCACCAAATTAATGTGATTGGTAATAGCAATAGCACTAGCACTTAGATTTATATACCGTTTCACAGTGCTTTACAGCCCTCTCTAAGTGATTTACGGAGTCAGCATAGTACCCCCAACAATCTGGGTCCTCGTTTTACCCTCAATGAAGGATGCAAGGATGAGTCAACCTTGAGCCTGGTGAGATTTGAACTGCCAAATTTCAGGCAGCCAGCCATCAGCAAAAGTAGTCTGCAGTACGGCAATCTAACCACTGTACCACTGTGGCACAGTAATTATTAAAGAAAAATATTATTGGTATCAAAATAATCCAAATACTGCTTGTTTTTTAACATGTAAATCTCTGGAAAATTGAAATAGAAAATACAACATATTAACTTTTCCAAAGCATTTTTCCCAAAGTTGTGATTTAATTATAGAGTATGTTATATAACCCTACACTGAAGAGAATTTGGACTCCTGGTCTGAATGGTTAAAAACTGTGTGCTCACCAAATCTGACATACTTTTTTAATAATCATCCAAAACTCATTTTAGTATCTGTTAATAATTCATAGATGTGTCCTTATTTTAAGCTGGAGAAAGAAAAAAGATCCTGATATCTGAACACCAGCGCTATAAAAGAATGTCTTTGCCTCCCTGTTTTGGAATGATACATAAGGTCCAGAAATATATTTTAATTTAATTTCAAAGGAACATTCATAGACTCTGCTACACAAATTCAACAGAGTAGTCCCCACCCCCAACCTGGGCCCATCTAGAATTGCTCATGCTCAGTAATAAGATTTAAGAAAACTTTCCATTGAAAACAGTGAAAGGGTTTTTTGCCAAGCCTAATTTGGCTGCCCGAGGAATGATCTGGGAAAACTGTCACAGTCACTTGCACCAAAACAAACCAGGACAAACTCTGTTGCAGTGAAATAACTAAGCTTGAGAATTGAGAATTGAAGTGGAAGAGAAGTACAGCAAGTAATGTTTGGGAAGATTGGGAAAATTAACAGGGAAATTAGCCTTTTTTCTGTGTGGTTGTGGTGCCTTCCTACCAATTACACAGTGACATCCCAAAGCATTTTCAAGCCCCAATTGCAGCAGAAGTAGCGGTCTTTCCCTGCTGCACAAAAAGGGCCCTCTTCAGTTTTTAATCCTATTTATTTATTTTTTATTTGCAGAGGCTGTCCACATTTAGCCTACAGGAGTCAAAAACTTCAATGGAAAGGAATGTAGCTCATTTTATTTATTAAATTTATATGCCACCCTTCACTGATGACTCTGGATGGCTTGCAAGCCTTTCAGATCCTCATACCGTGCATACCTTAAAGTCTAGTATTTGATCCAAAATTAATTTTAAACAATAAATATATTCTTTGCTTAGGTGACTCTAAGTTTTGTAACCAGTTTATTTAGCGCCATGGAGGATCATCTTCTCGGGCGAAGCCCCTCCCTTGATTTCATCAGTGTACTCACAAAGGTAACAAGTTACTGAATACATTCTGGTATGAACCTGGTAAGAAATATTGGAAAGCAGAAGTTTTAATTCTCCTAAAGAAACCCACAATTCTGTCATTCTAGTCTCAAATCACTACAATGCCACATATAAAGATATTTTAGCCACAAGCGTTCGAAGTGGCTTCCTTTCCTCTAGTTATGATAATGTGTTTTTCCCAAGTCTGTTGACTTCTGGGTATCTAGAATATTTTGGTGCTCTTAATTTTGCAGGCTCCAAGTCCTTGATCATTGTGGTTATGATGAGGGAAATGGAAATCTGGCCTTTGGATAGATCTGCTTGGATAACTATATACAATGCAAGACCATCACAGCTGTGAAATTTTGCTATAATGGGCTAATTGGGAGAAAAGGTCTCTGTTGTTGAGAACAGCCCATTGAATGGGAGAATAGGGTATGGCAGTTTTATATGATTTGTGTGATTAAGTTGTGATGTACATCATGTAAACTATGCTAGTTAAGTAATTCTCTGATACAAATCATAGTAGAAATTTGGTCTTTCATATGCAACGTCACCTGCATTAAATCTGGTAAAATGAGGTTTTAGGGATAGTTTCCTTTGTAAGCCATGATCCTACCTTTTTTCCTGAGAAATACAGTAAATTTTACTAAAATCAATGGAACGTCCTAAACTAATGTGCTTACTATTTTAAACGATAAGACTTGATCATTCCCACTGTAATTTTGTTTTTGTAACAATCACAATCAAAGAACTAATATTAATACATAGAAAGTTCAGCATCATGGCTAGGTAAAAATTTCAAGGCATTTAAAAAAAAACAAACACATGGATCAGTATGCTTTGTACTCTACCAGTAAATGCCTAATATTTTGTTTATCTTCCAGCATTTCCAAGGTAACCTGTGTCAGAACCACCAGATATACTGTCTGACTTATACTTCTGCTATTTTTTACTTGGAAAAACTGAAAAAAAGAAATGATTTTGGGACCTATTTGAAAGTAAAGCTATTAATTTTGTCTTTGATCTCTTTTACAGTATTTAAACTGATTTCACTATGTCCAGAACAATGCTTTTAACTGAATAGTGGCAGATTTTTGTTGCTGATCAATATGTTACGCTCTCTTAAATGGCACAGGTAGCTCATTTTGGCTGATCACAGTAGTTAAACAGTATCATATCTGATACTTGAATGAGAGATGACCAGGAAAACGTAGGGAGTAGGAGACCAGGAAAGAGTAGGAATGAGAGATGACCAGGAAAGAATAGAGAGGCAAGCAAGCCTGGAAAGAAAAGTAAATATTTACAGAAGGCAGCAGTGGGAAGCCATCTCAAAATTGCTGCCGAGGGCAAAAAAATACATGTTTGTAAAAACAAAAATTAGCAAAGTCAGATTTAATACAAAAAAACTTTAACACAACAATGTTTTTAAGCAACATTTTAAAATGTTGAACACTTTTTCTATTTCTGTATTGTAATTAAAAGTATTTTAGTAAAGTATTTTACTGAAGTATTTTAATACTAAAGTATTTTAGATTACTAAAATAATTTATTCTTGTTCAGTCAAGAAGAAAGTCATTTCTTTATATATTTCTTTTTTTACTATGTACTTATTTTTTCTATTCTTATTCTTATTTCTATTTCTATTTTTTGCATTTCCTATTTTTTATTCTTTTATTGCTTTAGTTTTTCTTTTTAAGTGTAATGTTTAAAAGTAATAGTATAAAAATGCTATTAAAAGATTCATTTAAAAATAGAATAATTTGCAAAGATGTAAGTTATCCAATAAATAATGTCACATTCAATTTAAACTTAAGAAATAAATGGTTTATGGCAGGGGTCTCCAACTTTGGCAACTTTACAACTTGTGGACTACAACATGCAATGGCTGAGGAATTCTGGGAGTTGAAGTCCACAAGTTGTAAAGTTACCAAGGTTGGAGACCCGTGGTTTATGGTATGGCCAATATCGATTTTGTTAAGAAATCCCATTGAAATTATTTCCTAATCAGTAGTGGGTTGCTCCCGGTTTGGTTCGGTTCTGTAGAATAGGTAGCGGTGATGCTGTGACGTCACCGAACCGGTTCTAACAGTCCCGGACCGAAGCCCCCCCGCGCACCCGTACTTACCTGTCCCTGTGCGCAGCATGCAGAGTGCGCTTGCGCGCATGCCCAGGAAACTTTTTTTGTGCTTTTTTTGCTTAAAAAAGCTTTTGCGCAGGAGCGCCCGTTCGGCACACGCGCACTGAACGCGCGCTCCGCATGCTCCAGCCACACGCGAAGCGCGTGCACCTACAGAACCAGTAGCAAAGGTAAGTAGAACCCACCCCTGTTCCTAATGTTTCTTTTTAATCAAATTTAACAGTGGTGTGAGCGGAATAAAGAATGTAAGCGACTCCGTCTAGCTGAAATGTTAGTTGCACCTTTACACAAGTTGACCCGCTATCCCCTCCTGTTAAAGAACATTTGGAAAAATACAGAGGCAGCAGAGAAAGTTGTCATTAGTTCACTTAAGGAAAAGGTGGAAACATCAATACGTGAGTAAAGAAACTCAAAACATAATGCTGCTTTGAGATTTGTTCTGTCCTGAATTTATCAAAGAAATGTGCAAAAAGCTGTTATGTGATTCTAACTAAGAAATAAAATAGCAACGCAAGGTTGATGTTACTTCATTACAGTGTAATATCTCCACTGTCTCATTTCAAAAGCTATAATATCTTTCAGTTTTGGATTTTTTTTTCTCTACACAAGCCTTAAATTACTTCTGAAGGCCTAGGGCAGTAATGGCAAACCTTTTTGGCACTGAGTGCCAAAAAGGTCACGCAAAAATGTTGCACACGCATGCTCATTGGGGCCGCGCTCGGGAAAAGGCGAACTTCCAGGTTCTAGCGTGCATGCACGCCCGACGATCAGCTGGCCAGCCCCAATCCGCATGCTGGTTTTCAGCACTGCCATGCACGTGAAGGGATCATGCTCCAGAAAAGCCGAACTTCCGGATTCTGGCGCACATGCACACCCGACAATCAGCTAGATGGCGTGCATGCGCACACCAGTTTTCAGCACTGCTGTGTGCACGAAGGACAGCTGATTGTCACGCGTGCATGCGCATCAGAAACCTGGAAAACAAACAGGCAAGGCCGCGTGTGTCGGGTGACATGGCTTTGCATGCCACTTTGGGCACGCGTGCCATAAGTTTGCCATCACGGGCCTAGGAAGTTTGCAGACTGAGATGTGGCCAGGCCTTCTCCATGTTCATCCCACAACACTGAAATAGCCTCTGGACCCTGGTCCTTGTTTTACTATTTTTGTTTTGGAAAGCTTTCTTGTTCCTTTTTTGTCCCTTTCCTTCTTCATTCTCTGTGGGTTTTGCTAGGTCGTTTTTTTAATCAATTTTATTTCTATTTTTAGTTCCAACTCTCTAGCAATTATTTTAAATGTTTTATCACTGAATCTGGATTTTTTTTATTTTACGCTACAGGTCTTGTGTTTTTTATGTTTGCTGTTATTAGAAATACTTCTGAGATTTACTATAAGCTGCTTGGGGAACCTTTTTGTTCTGAAAATTAATGTACACATTATTTTCTACTATCAGTAGTAATATTGTACAAACTTACTGAAAAAAATCAACCTATTCCAATTAGAATAAGCACAAGAAACTAAAAATCTGACAATTCAGTTTTGAGGCTGTGGGGGTGTGTGTAAATATTCACTACTTTGTGTGAAGATTGCTAATGATCATCATAATTTGCCGCCAAAATGTTTATAGAGGTATTATTATCAGTCATAAATTCTTGGCTTTCTGTGGCATATTTTTAGGGGATTTGGAAGGTAAAGTGAAATGGTTGGATAATTTTCAGAAATTTAAACAACTTCAGGAAATTATAATTTGGCCTTCAGTTTGGGATCAAGACAAGAGACATTTTATTCCTGAGGTATGCAATTTCTTGATTATCACAGAAAATTTTATAGTATAGTCTTTAATCTTTTCACCTAAGAATTGTCAAACAAATGAATTAAAAGATTCTAACCATTATCACATAGTGTGCAATATTCCACCTTCGTGGTAGGTAGGTCACAATATTCAGTCACAATATTAAATATAAAAGTTTACTATCTGTTGATTATTTGTTTCAAATGTTGTATCACAGTATGAACTATGAAGGTTGAAGGGTCCACAGGCAAGTATGGCCTTGGAAACTCTAAAACGAAAATCTTGTATTTTCACCCCTTCAGTCCCTCCTCCATGTTCCAGTTGCTCTTTTAGAACATTTTTTGAATATGGTATATCATAGTTATACTCAGCATTTCATCCCTTTGGCCAGCCTCCAAGAGAAGAAAGCATGTCCAGGAACAAATATGTGTGCGTATTGCTGAAGTCAGAATCCCTGATCTCATTAACAAAGCAGGGCTAAAGATTAGTGCTTAATAACTTTTTATTGTGAAGTTTGTATATGAGATTTGATTCTTGTAGCCCTTAACAATATCATGGTGTCAGTTTGTTTTTTATTGACATCTACTTGTTATTTATTTTCTTTACATTTTCAAATAAAAATGCACTTATCTGCTAAGTGGCCTTTTCTGGCTTCCTTTTCCCCCATCTTAAGTCTCTGAAATACATGCTAAGAGATAATCCACATGAAAACATCTTGTCACCTACAAAGAGATCACTTGTTCTTGAAGGCCGATTGATACTTGCAGGTAAATACAATATTTCATATTTGGCAGGCATATTAGACAATATGCAGGATGAAATAGCTTCCAACTGTTATGAAAGAACAGAAACAAAGTCTTAACCAAATGAGGCACAGAATACTTGTTATCCAGGCAGAATTTCTAGCTCATTTTTGTGTCCAATTCTGGATATTTACTATTTAATAAGTAAAAGTTCATGACCATAATTTGAAATCAGAGCATTAATCATAGAAAACTAGGGCTTCCATAAATGCCATAAATGTTAAGTATTCAGAGATTTCATAAAATCAAGATAACATCCCTCTCCATGGTTTGTAAAGTCAAAGTCTATTACTTAGACATGACCAAGTGAATCTCCAACAGGTGTTCCCTTGCTTACATACAGGTATTCCCAGGATTGGTTCAGCGGTATTAATTAAGAATTAAAGTATTAATTCTTGAGGAATTTTTTTGTTCAGCCTGTTATAGGTGCAATTCCTTTCTCTTAGCCAGTTCTCTCATATTACGGGACTGGGTTTTTTTCCTGATGAATGGGGGCAGTTATGTAGAACTCCAGACTTGAAATCCATAATGTGCCCTAAAGTTACTTCTGCTGCTACCAATTCTTTGCAAGCATTTACGTAATTCAGCCTTGTAGATACAATTGCAATAATTTTTACATGAGGATCTATCTTTACATTGTAGTCCATACAGTACCACTGTGCCTGATATGATTGTTTAATAATTCAAATACAAATTTAATCCCTTTATACTTTTAAAATTGTAGGGTATTAATAGGAAGGAGCTGTTTTCTTCCAATTTCCTCATACCTAAAAGGATATTATAAAATCAAAGATTTATTGGTTAGAAAACATAGGTAATATACTTTTCAACTTCTTCCAAAATTTTCTGTTAGACTTGCCAAAACCAAGAAGTAGTGAGGAGCTCAGAAAATAGTTTTGTTTTTAATATACCTGTATCATGGTTCACCTTTTATTTGCTTTGCAGAATCTATGAGATTTACCGACGTCTATCTGTTCCTGTTTGATGATTTGCTATTGATTACAAAACCTAACAGATATAAAAAGGTAACAAAATAAAAAAGGAAAGAAAGAGAAAAATAATTATCAGCTGTTATTGTATTTATATACATTTTGACTTGTTGGGAACAGGAGTTTTAGATAACTAGCAAAGCAACTATTTAATTATCAAAGAATTCAGAAGAGGGCTAAGGAATTAAACTAAGTCCTTTTGCAAAAAGCTACCTGACTTATTTTCAGAACTGTTTCATTCAGCATTTGGAATTGTCTCCAGTTCTTTTTTTCTTCCTGAGACAGTTTCTGATAGAGAGCACATGTTGCTAACATTTACAAAGACAAACCTTATCAAACAAGCCCATTGTTTTCTTACATGAAGGAAACATTCTTTGGAATGGCCCCCAACTTCTAGTGTTCACCTTAGTGCCATCCTGATCAACAACTTTCAAATCAGCAGGAATCAATCTTAAGAAGATGGGAAAATATAGATCAAAGAGATGGCAGATGGAAATAAGGAATTTGCAGCAGTCTAAACATGTCTTGGTATAAAGAAATCCCTAGAAATTTGGGGAAAACAGACCTACTGAAATGCAAAGACTAAGCTTAGCTGGGTTTACAAGGAGGGAGGAAGCTTATCCTTGAAGATCAACTTTAAAGGAACAAAAAACACTCTTGTAAAGCATACACTAAAGCCATTGGCTTAGTCTTTGGTGAGAGTTAGTCTCCCAGAACAGAAGGAAGGTTGCCATGATACAAGCCAAGTCTTTGGAGGACCTGTAATACCTGCTTATGTCAACCATGTTTGTCTTTAGGATTTGGTTCCATACTTTCAATATCTTCTATTTCATTGTGCATAATAGTTATTACAGCTTGGCTAAAGGATATTGGATGGGAACTCCCCTACCTTCACAATAGGTAGTAAATACAGTTAATATTAATAACCAGAGAATGTTTCTGGCATATGTCAAAAACTGTGCAAAGAGTGACTTGCTTCAGAAAACCACTAAGATGAGGCTAGCTGTAATCATGGTTTGTTGAACAAGGTATATTGGCCTGGTTCACGCATAATGCTGTCAAACTCCCAGCCTGTAGGCCGGATGCGTCACGCACTATCCATGTTCACGTCCAGTTTAGCAAAGGGGGGGAAAGTCCCAGTACATCATGTGACACCACTGTGATGACATGAGTTTGACACCCCTATGCTATGATTTCTTGAGCATGATGATTCACATTTCTCATTATGCCAAAAATAAACCATATTATGGTTTAGCATGTTGTGCAAAGCTAGATACTTGTAGTATAGCTTTTGATAGAAGCAGGAAATGGCCCTACTTATTCATATTACTAGCTAGATTTATACATCAACTTCACATTGCTTATTTCAAATAATTTTGTCTTTTCCTTTCCTTCCTCCCTCTTCTTTGAGCATGCCCAAGCTTGTGTCAGTATGTGTTTCTGAACTAGTTTCCTATCTCCTTCCAAATTCATTGGTTTCCTTTTCCTCCATTCCATCTGCCTCCTATTAATTGAGCTATAAAGATTAATTAAATTACAATATACTGTAAAGTAGAGGATTTAAGATAAGCTTGCTAGCTCTTCCTAAAGTTTCTATTTCAGTGGCAACTGTGGGCAGGGATATTAAAATTGGCAAGGACATCATTATAAAGCCTCTAGATCTTTTGACGTATGTGCACATACGTCACTGTATCTGCCAACTTACCATTTTTAACACTAGACCTACTCCCACCCCCACACTTATTCTTATTTATTTTTCTCAGAGGATCCTTTTTCCTCTGTCCTGCATTTAGCTACTTACCTTAATTCGAATCTTTCCTGCTTTCCCTACAACCATGCATTGTAAATATGTTTTTCATTTCATTTCAGAGATCTGACTTGAGTTTAACACCTGCTTGTTCTTTCTTCAGTCTGGAGTTGCAATCTTTGCTTGAAGAAGGTAGTAACTGCATAGTACTTGGCCAGCCTATCCCATTAGATAGAATGATGGTAAAAAATATTGATTCATTCCATATCACAGGTATGTTAAATCTCTTTGCCAGAGATTTAAAAAATTGTACATGTCATATATACAATAGTTTCTTGAGGGACTGTTCATCTACATCAGCCCTCTTTAAAATATTTAGAAACATTAAATAATGAACAGGGGTGTGAAGCTTTTCCAAAAATGCCTACTTTCATTGCAAAACCTCTACAGTCATTGAATATATACAATAGTTTGTAAGTAATGAATAGAAATCATACAATGCTGAACTACAGATGGATGTACTGTATTGTGGATTTGATTTTTAAAGTGTGCTAGGAAAAAAGCCAAAGCAATGAGACAAACCAACAATTTAGCATTGACATTGATATTCATTGTTAAATCTAAACCATCTATTCTTACTGTACTCTTTTCATGTGTAAAATGAACTTTTTGCAAAATAAATCTTGTTATCTACTTTCAAATAAATCTAGTATGATATTTGAGTTCTCCACTTTCAATGTCCCCAACATATATTAGTATGAAACTATTATAGAGGTTTGATACCCCTATATACAATGCATCTAATTGTGATATGATTATTATATCTCCTCAACATTTGATTAATTAAATACTACCTGTATTATGGGCATTACAGTGATACTTCACAAGAAATCATATATGTCTAAAACCATCTTCAACTCTCAAAACTATAATCTATTTCTGCTTGATATATAGAGACAGAGATATTTAGGGTCAAATATATAACCAGCAGAGAAAAAATTGAGGTACTAATATGCCCTTTTCTTAGAATAGCAATAAGTATGCAGATAATTAAAATGGAAATGGAAATGGAAAAGCTAGCTTTCACATTCAAATTTAGACTTAATACAATCTATTCTATTAATACAATCCATTATATTTGGAAATAGTAACTCAGACAGCTCGGAGATTAAATATCATCACTTATAAAAGTAGCCTTTTCTTAATATTGATGAAAATGCTAGCCCATTATTTTACTATCCTCTTCACAGCAATTGAAAGGGATTCTTTTGATGATGAAACAAGAGTAGGTATTAGTAGCAGAAGTGACATTACATGAGCAAGAACCAGTTAGGAGAAAATGGGATGTCCAAAGTGTATGTGATATTGCATTTTAATTTCCTTGGAGAACATTATGCTTAGTATTCAACACTGATTTTCATGGATATTTTTGGAAATAATGTTGTTGTTTTCTTACCACTGCTTTTTAGACTGCATTTCCATCTAAACCTGAGCTATCTTTGTTTAGGAACATACATGATAGGAATAAGACAGAGGCAAAACAATAAATGGGAGAAACCAACATTAGAGAGTAGAAACACCCATTGTCTTTGATGACACCCATTTTGGCATCCTGGCATCCTCATCTCTTTCCCCCAATAACAGACTTTAAGGAAAAGGAACCAGTTAAAAGATCTTAATGAATTTAATAACTAAAATTCCCAAATAGCTCCATGAAATTCACCCAAAAGTCATTGTTGCCTACTTCTATCTAAAAGAAAGTTAGCTGACTATTCTATTGAAGTTATTCACTGAATGCAACATGACACTGAATTATCTGCATGTACTGTACATCAGCAGCAGTTACATATTCCTGTTACAAACTGAAAGGCAGTTATTCGTTGTTTATAGAGATCTGGAATGAAGCTATATCATGTTTCTCTATTTCCTTAGCTTTGGGACTACGAAATGCTTTTCTAATACAGCATGAAAATAGATATCAACAGTGCATTGGAGCCTATTTACTTCAAGCACAAACAGAGGTATCCAAGGTAGGCATTTTACTTTGGAAATGTTTCTTGAAAGCATAAAATGTATCCATGTTTATTGGTCTCTTTGATGGATGAAGTAGCAGTTCCTGCCTTGAAACAGTGCTACTGCTTCTCTCCTTAAGAAATGGACAATATTTGGATCCAACAGTTTTCAATAACTATCATCCAGTTTCCTTTCTTCTTTCTGGAAAAGGTTGTTGAGAAAATAGTTGGTCTGTAGTTGATGGGAACTCTTGAGGAAATACATTATGTAGACATGAGTGTCAAACTCAATTTCATTGAGGGCCACATCAGGTTTGTGTTTGATCTCAGGGGGCTGGGGTGAGTGTGACCAGGATGGGTGTGGCCAGCATGACATCACTTGTGTTGGGGATCACCTGTCGTGGCCCGAGTGCTCTGCCAGCAGAAATGGGCTCCAGAGCTCCGTTTTTGGCTGCGACAGCCTCCTACAACCCTCTGCCAGTGAAAATGGCGCTCAGGGGGCCACGCATGGCCCTTGTGAGCTCCATTTTTTGCTGGGATGACCTCCTACAACCCTCTGCCAGAGAAAACGGAGCT
>JANHFM010003835.1:46590-59142 GCA_032468115.1 Grayia smithii
AATTCTGGGAGTTGAAGTCCGCAGGTTGTAAAAGGGCCACAGTTGCCCACCCCTGATCTAGATGAAAAATCTTGATTCTCCTTTTTGAGATTTTTAAATCCCCCCAAAAATGAAATGATCTAAAACAGTGTCAAGTAAAACTCAAGAAGATAGATATTTAATGGCACCGATTCTTCCTTTCTGTACTAAAGAGATACTTAGGCTTAAAGGAGGAACAGAGGACTTTTAAGGGGTTTGGTTTTTTGGATAGAACTATTAGCAGATGGATTCATTATAAGGCTTTGAAATGTTTGATCTTGTTATCAGACATTGGAAGAACAGCTCATTTACTAGAATTCATTTGTCATATTGATGATTGTAAAACAGAAGTGTTCTGTTGTAATGAATTAACCAGGCTTTATGGCTGCAAGGTTCTTCTGAAGCAACCATGCTTCAACCATGCGGAAAAGACGCCTGGAGGGTTGTTGGAGATCCACCCGATCCGAGTCTGACTGAACACTAAGATCCTATATTAGGACTTGTTTAGTGGCGATGGAAGCGGCAAAATGTACATATTTCTCTGCTCTCATCACGTCCGCAGAAAACGCCCCAGCGGCTCTGTTTAGAGTGACCCGCTCTCTGCTCAATCAGAGAGTGAGGGAGAACCCCTTACAGGGCAGAGCTGAGGATTTTGTGCAGTTTCTGCAGGATAAAATCGCTCAGATCCAGACGAGCTTGGACTCCGACTCGGCAGAGTCTGGCAAGGTGACGGAGGTAGGTCTTGGTGATGACATCTGGTTTGACCCTGTTTCTCTGGATGATGTGGACAGGATTATGAGTAAGCTGAGCGCCACCACATGTTTATTGGACCCATGTCCCTCCTGGCTAGTTTCGGCAGCTCAGGAGGTGACAGGAGACTGGCTCCAGGCAATTACCAATGCTTCTTTGAGAGAGGGAGTCTTCCCCGCCTCATTGAAGGAGGCGGTGGTATGACCCCTCCTCAAGAAGCCTGTCCTGGACCCAGTCTCGTTGAATAACTACCGTCCTGTCTCCAACCTTCGCTTTGTAGTGAAGGTTGTCGAGACCATGGTGGCATGTCAGCTTCTGCAATTCCTGGAGGAAGCAGATTATCTGGACCCGTACCAATCTGGTTTCAGGCCTGGTCACAGCACAGAAACGGCATTGGTCACTCTGGTGAATGATCTCTGGCGGGCCTGGGACAGAGGTTATTCCTCTGTCCTGGTCCTACTTGACTTCTTGGTGGCTTTCAATACCATCAACCATGGTATCCTGCTGTGACGGCTCCGAGAACTGGCGGTGGGAGGCACTGTTCTGCAGTGGTTCTCCTCCTACCTCTCGGGCCGATCGCAGTTTGCGTTGGCGGGGGGACAGAGATCGACCCCGAGGCCTCTCACTTGTGGGGCACCTAAGGAGTCGGTTCTCTCCCCCCTCCTATTTAACATCTACATGAAGCCGCTGGGTGAGATCATTCGTGGCTTCAGGGTGAAGTATCATCAATACTCAGATGATACCCAGCTTTACATCTCCACCCCGGACCAACCCAGAGATGCCCTTGACATGATGTCCCGGTGCCTGGAAGCGGTGCAGGTCTGGATGGGGAGAAACAGGCTCAGGCTCAACCCCTGCAAGACCGAGTGGATGTGGATTCCGGCATCTCAAGTCCAAGAGGTCCCATCCCTTTTGAGGGGGGGGAAGCTTTAGCTCCTTCAGAAAGGGCCCACAATCTGGATGTCCTCCTGGATTCACGGCTGTCCCTAGAAGATCATCTGACAGCTATGACCAGGGGGGCTTTCGCACAGGTTCGCCTGGTGCACCAATTGCGCTCTTTCCTGGACCAAGATGCCTTATGCATGGTCACTCATACCCTTGTCACCTCTAGGCTGGACTACTGCAATGCCCTCTACATGGTGCTGCCCTTGAAGAGCACTCAGAAGCACCAACAGGTCCAGAATGCGGCCATGTGGGTGGTTATGGAGTACCTCAGTACTCCCATGTTACACCACTCTTGCGCGAGCTGCACTGGCTTCCAGTTGTCCTCCATGTGCGCTTCAAGGTGCTGATCTTGACCTTTAAAGCTCTACATGGCTTAGGCCCGGGGTACTTGCAGGACCACCTTCTGCCATTAACATCCTCCCAGCGCCCCGTGCGTTCCCATAGAGTTGGCCTCCTCAGGGTGCCGTCAGCCAGACAATGTCGTCTGGCGGCCCCCAGGAGGAGAGCTTTCTCTGTGGGAGCGCCGACCCTGTAGAACGATTTACCCGTAGAACTCTGGACAGCCCCCGACCTCTGGTCCTTCCGCCGCAACTTGAAGATGTGGTTGTTCCAACAAGCGAGCTACAGCTGACTGTTTTTTAGCTGTTTTTATACATTGTTGAATTTGTATCGCTTTTATTGTTTTGCCCCTTTTAAATTGTACGTTATCTATGTTGTCCTATATGTGTTTTATGTTTTTATGACTATTGCAATTGTGAGCCGCCCTGAGTCCCTTGGGAGAAGGGCGGCATAGAAATTGAATCAAATAAATAAATAGAAAATGGAACAGAAATGTCACAGAATGTGATTTATGTGTTTAGTAACAAATTTATTACCATGAGTAAAATGAACCTGGCAGATATTTGACAACCAAGTTAACTGGAATTTCTCAAGTTGAAAATTACTTCAAAGCCACAGGTAGAAGTAACCTTATATATAATGGCAGTTAATGATTTTTGATTTATAAATTAAAATGTTTTTATTAAAAAGTTCATCAGATATTATTTATGAGTAAATGATCTACTTGGTAGCACCTAAGTAACTTTGGCTCATTTTGAGAAGCTAAGCAAGGTCCAATCAATCTGTTCTTTTGGATGAAAAGCATTGGGAAATACCAACATTTAGGGGAGACTGAAAAATGGGGGGGGGAGAGAAAATCTTGGATGAAGACAATAGGAAATCACTTCGGTATTCAAAACTCTTTACAACCCACCCATCATTTCAGGCAGAATGAAAAACCACACAAATATAGTATATCCAAAAAGTTGTTAGGAAATGAACATGATTTTTTTAAGGTTGACTGGCAATTCAGCACACATAACTATTACTTAAACACGCAAAATCCATTATAAATCTTCCATTGTGAGAGGTCCTTTTATTTTTTAAAAAATATAATGCATCACTCATTGTGTCCATTCATCTCCCTTAGCAATTAATAAAGGATGCTATGAGATGCTAGTCAAACAATTGAGGTGTTTTGGTGAAACTGCTACTAAAAATACTTTCATATGATTTGGACAAGACTCTGAACTTTCCTTATTGGCTCTCTAATTCATAAAACATATCCATTAAGGATATTGGTTCTACAGACTTTTATAGCAATACTAGACAACACATAAACCTTTTGGATCATTGTTTCAAAGGTAATTCCTTACTGAAACAAAAGACCAGGGGGAAAAAGAGTAGATGAGAAAGCAACTTCCAATTTCCTACCAGATTGAATGCAGCTGACTGCTCTTTGGCAGCTAATGATGGGACTGGTCTACATGACCAGCAGAAAGAACTTCAGAACTGATGTTCTGAAACTCCAAGCAGCACTGAAGTGACCATAAATTTGCCAAATTTCAATCCCAGAGAAGTCATGGATCCCAGGCTTTGAATGCATTCTGTAAATCATCTGAACCACAAGATGGGCAGCAACTAAATTTGATAAAATCATGATAAATAAATAAGCTACCTCAAATAGGTTTGAGGTATCTTGGTTCAAAAATTGTTGCCCTATAATGCATGTTGCATCCAGTTAAAGACTACAAGACACAAGAGTTTTAGTAATACACAGATTGAAATTTTTATACAAACTATTAATCCCAAAGAACTCAGTGAAAATGATAATCACTTAAAACAGCAATTTCATATACGAAATAAAGCAGGAAATTCAATCTTGCCACAGCCAAAATATGAATAGTTGAAGCATTCCTCTAATATGTGAATTAGATATGAATAGGTTTGACATATACAGCAGACAGCTTTCCATACCAGCAAAAGTGCACCGAAACAGTAACTGCAAATGGTCTATTAGAAATTTCTAATTTTATTTTTAGCCCAATAATAGAATACAAAAGTAATATTTCCATAAGTATCCACCCATGGGTTTCATACAGAATTAGTGATTGTGTGGTGTCATTTTTCTCACTACTCAGCTTCCATCACTTTCCAAATGCAGAGTTTAGGAATTACAGTATATACTGAACTAAACTCTTTAACATTATAAGGCACAACTACATGACTACAAGTCATAAACACACCACTCAAAGAAGGACTTAAGAGAATCCACCTGATAAAAATTGCCATGCAAGACTATCTAAAGATAATGTGAATGTAAGGATCCACTTGAAAAAGAAGTGCAATCTTATGTAGATAAAGCTACCTTAATACATGTGTAAATTTAAGATAAGCACAGAAATTCTTCAAGTCTAATTTATACAATATACAGACCCCACCCCAATAAACATTATGCACAATATTCACATCTGCGACCATAATAAACCAATAGTTAAAAAGAGGCCAAAAGGACAATACAATTTGTGGCACACTTCCATTATAGCATAATAGCATTTGCCAATTTCTTGTCATGAGCACTGGAAATAGAGGCTAACTTAATGACATGTAAATATTAACAGCAGCCAATGTGACACATACAGCTGATATTGATCAAACATAATTAGGAACAGTTGTATAATTTAATTTTTGTTCAACGCCTACAGGTTTGTAGAATTAAAGGAACCCAAAGAGTATAGATTTATATTAACTGTAAGTTACATAAGCACACATTGAAATATTACATTTTTGGTGAATCAAAATGTTTTAAAATTTGGCAGTAATCACAAATCAAACCTAACATCGTAGTGAAGGAACCATTTTAAAATGGGCTCAAGTTGAGTGTTTTATCAAGAGGTAGTTAAAATGAAATCTTACATAGTGGCATTCTTAGATTGGGCTTTTTGTGTGTGTTTTTAAAATAATTTTATTACAAAAGTGATAAATCCTATACAAGCAGCATTTTGGATAGATTACTATTACAAAATGTTTCTTTATTAACCTGATGTAACAATATTTTTTCTTTCTCTTTGGTGCAAAGAGTTTGGATTTAACCACATAGTACAATGTAGGTGGCATGAAAGCTATTCAAATCTGCCACACTAATCAACAACATATATTGTATTTGAAATTTATAAATTCCGAACGCCAATAACAAACTTTATTCATATGGGTTTTAAAGAGATCACAGGAGAAAAACAAATCTCTGCTGAATGGTGTTGCCTACCACACAAACAATTTTTCTCACGACTGTTTCCTGTGTGCCTGTTATCAAATGATTACATAGTGAGGCAAGCAGTTAATGTTAAATATGGACAGATTTATTTATTTTTTAACTCCGAAATGAAACTTAAAATAAACCAGTTCTAAGTTTAAAGAAACAACACAAATACTAACTTTTCTGTTCTTAAGTAGGGAACTTCCTTTTCTGTTTATTGCTATGACCTGGTAATAGATCACCTAAATAAATTTTAATGTAATTTAATACAAAAACAAATGTTTATATAGGAACAAAGAAAGCCACTGAGAACATGAAATGTGCAAAATTGCCAAGTCCACTTTTTCTATTCTTAAAATCAAGCAGTGCTGCTAAAGAACATGCAAACCTTTAGTATACACTGTGTATACTAAATTATGTATCCTCTGGAGTACATAAAGATTATGAACATAATATTCCTAAACACCATATGAAATTACTAGGGAATTGAATGAGCACTTAATTAAGAATGTACAATTTTGTAGACCAATTACTGCATCACTTCTTGCAAACATTTGTTCCTTCTCTTGCATATAGTGTTGGTTACACTAAAAAGTGCATAGTGCAAGTGACAATGCTATACCTTGCTCTTCCTGAGTTTTCAATGTTTAAACTATCAGATCAACCTCATTTCCTTTCTCTGGACAAGCTGAACTTTTATCCATGTGCGTGTGAATGTGTGTAAAACGTCTAGGGACTGCAATGAAAGCAAATTCCCATTTAAATGAGGAGCAGATAGTTTGCTTGTTTTTAATATCCTTTTAAAAATACTTAGAAAAAATGCAAGTAACAGATATAACCTTGGAAAAGAATTCCTCCTTATCTTATACATATCATATCATTTCCAAAATGACACCTGCTACAACACATACAAGCATCATCTTAAAAAAATATTACTTCCCCCTTGTGAATCAGTTTCTTTATATGCTAATTTATAAGATGAAGAGTTCCATATTCAATTAATCAACTAAGAAAAATCAGAAGATAGCCCCAATAAACTTTAGCTCCTAGAATGAATACTTTCTATTTTATCTTTTTCCAAATTAGATTAAAGTGATAATGAATAAAACAGCTGGAGAGCATCTGAATTGTATCTCTGTTGTAGACTGTATGAATAGCTGACGTAGAAGATTTGACCTCTGTACATTATATTCATAATTGACCATTTGGACATTTTTACCTCATGCTGATTCATAATCTTTACGATTTTTAATCTATTGATACAAAATTGTATAGTTCACAACTAATTTTTCTCCAGGATTTCAGACAAGAAAAAATGGTGTGTAAACCCTAGTATCAGTACCTGTGAATTTATGATTTGGAGATACAAGTAGTAGAACTAGAATCTTCTACATGGAAAGTTCTCTCTGTTAATATATCTTCATTAAACTATTTGTGTTACTTTTCTTCCTACTTCCATATTCATTTCTATGTCTGCAGCTGCACTCATCTCCCATGCAAACAGGTTACAAATCTAAAGAAAAGTTGATTTTAAACACTACCTTATATTTTACTAATAACTATATTTTACTAAACTAGATTTTACCAGTGCATTATTTTATATCACCACATTGTGCATAGTAGTGTATGTATATCCCAATTTCAACTGAAACAAACATTGCTATCTACCTATTAGTTTAAAAACAGTAATTTTAACTAACTTTCCTATGAATAAAATATGACATTACTACTTAATAAACATGATTAGAGAAAACGAGAAACTACTGAGAATTTAGGTTTCTCTTCAATCTTCAGCACTGCTGAGTTTCATTCCAAATTTTAAGGAGGACAAAGATTTATAATTAAAATGGGGAACATGCACCCTGAATGTTCCCCTGTAATTCTTTTCATTGGAATTGTAAAATAATTAATAATTATCATAACTATGTATCTTTCAGTACCAGAATTTGCTATGCTTGGAACTTCCAGGCAATATTTCTTGTGAATAAGACAGAGAGAACAGTGCAAACATATTTAAATAGTACAAAAAAATGTAAAGGAGCATAGGAATTTGCATATTAAAGATGATGTAGCCCAACTATTTTCAACAGGATGCAGCATATTCTTAGAGAAGAAATATCAGATCTACACTATAGTATTGGGATTGCTTTTCATTTTCTGTGACATATATTGTACAGTGATACTATAGAAAAACAGCTCGACAATCTTGAGAGTTCAAGGCAGCTTTCACTAACTAGACGTAATCATAAAACGGAACTCACAGTAAAAAAATTAAGAAGAAAAAAGAGGAAAAAATAATAGACATGAAAAGCTGCTTGTTTGAGACTATTAATACCTTATACATTTCTGAACAATCATTAAGTTATAGTTATGCAGCAATAATTGAAACATAAAATCCCTGCAAAACTGTTTAAAGGGGTTGTTTCTGAACCAACAAATTAGGATAAAAAAATACATTATAACTCCTCTATTTTAATTTTATTTACAAGTCATTGGAGACTTATAAATTTGACACAGAAGCTCTCTGACCAAAACCAAATAAGTCACAGATAATTTCAACTTCACAAGAAGTACAATTGTTTGACTTTAGCAGTTAAACACTATACTATAATTTTGCCAATTGTTACAATCGGTGCCCACCCAAAATAGTAGTCTGAGTATTGTACGAAGTGCATAACAGAAATTTTACTCTAGCATAACATGTAAGAGTTGTGAGTAATTATCCTTGTAGATCATTGAAACAAGTATCACAGACACGAACAGGTTTCTTAGAAGAAGGAGTTAAGGCATTCTTTGAGGAACACTCAGCACAGAAAATATTTCCACACTGTCTGCAGTGGTGCTAAAAAACAAAAAAAGAAAAGTTATGAACACAGGGCATATATAAACTTCATCATTGCTAAAATATAAGCTAGTATTATTATTTACTAAATTTATATGCTGCCAATCTCACTATCAAAGAGTCTCTATTCCTAAACTAAGACATGAGCCATGCTTAGTTAAGCCTCAATGACTATATTCAAAAAACACATTAAGCCAAAATTAGTTAAATCACATCACATTAAGGCTTGAATGCTTGTTTTTTAAATCAGGACTAAACATCAAGCATACAATCATACATGGGTATGTTTGATGCAACAATTAGCTTTGGTTTAGGATAAATAATAATTGAATATAGTTTGCAAGGAAAGTAAAGGTGAGCATGCAAGTCCAAACTTGCTAACCATCATTTCATATTGCACAACCCAATCTACAATATTATAAAACACTGAATTACTAGTGGAGCAGCTTAAATAACTAAGTATGTATGCTATTTTTAGAAGTACATGTCTCCTCATTCAGCAACCATATTCTACTGCAATGACTTGGTAATTAAACAAGACGGTTGCTAAGGAAACATGCAAGAGATCAAAATAGCTGCTATGAAGATCACTGATTGCTACTGTGTCATTCAGATTTGTCCTCTGCCTTTTTTTTTTACCCCCTCGCAAGGTGAAGAGATTGCTTAAAAAAACCTCTTCCTAACCTACTTTTTTCAGCAGTGCAGCAATTACCTAAAAATAAGGGCAAGTGATAGTTCTGTAATCTTAATTAGTCAATTAGAACCCTCCCACCACTACTGCCTGAAACTGACCAGATCTTAAATCAGTTTTATACCAAGAGTTTTGCTATCAGACTTCTAAAATTTGAACATAAATGCACACATTGCTCAGAAAATGATTGTTTATTACCATTTATTACCATTGTATTTGAGAATGGTCACTAACCTAATTAGTCACAAAAAGAGAAGTGGCTGTATTGCATGGGATAAATTTAAAACATAACAGTCAGTATATTCCAGGTTTTCTACTAAAATGTATTTCTTCATTAGGATGAAACAGGACTGCATTAGTTATCTATATACACATATATTGTTGTCTATTTCAGTGAACAGATATAGTTCAAAAACAACCAAGCAACAGTCCTATATTTAAAGTTTAACCAGACAGTAATAAGAAATAATTTATCTTTCCTATGTAGCATTGGAAGTAGCAAAAATTTCTGAAAAAAATATTATGCTAGTTTTGTTAGAATAATATGAAATATGTTTAAAATGTTTGTATTTTCATAAAATGTTCCTATTTCCAAGATCACAATAATCCATTTCCAGTTATATTACATGCAGTGGATATTAACAAGAGAGAAATATATCACTATCCAGGCTAAGCAGGTGCTGTCATCAAGTTTAAATGAAAACAAGTGAAAACTTGGCATTGTTAACAAACCTCTCACGTCACTGTGTCCAAAAGAAAATATATACGTATTTTGAATAAATTTGTCCCATGCTATCAAAGAAATAGGATGAGATTATTTCTTAATTTAACTTTATTAACACATATCATTTCACTTTATTAAAATAAGCTTCATGATATATCCCCATACATACCCTTCTTATTGTTACAGAAAAACCTTTTCCACAAGCCATGCAATTCTGAACTTCATTGTCTTCAGCCCATTTCCTATTTAATGCTTGCGTATGTTTGATCTGTGTAAAAATTTAAGAAATATATATCATGTAAATATTAAATCAAAACTTCAAATTATATGAAGACTATGTAATCAAAATTCAGGCTGTTAAAACTTGAAAATCTTTCCTTCTGCCACTCCATATACTTAGAGTATTCTATATCCAAGGCCAGTGATTGTTAGACCAGTAGAAGCCAACCCAACCAGATCATCATATCAACACTCAGGTATGTTGCTTATTTACTTGTCTATGTAATTTGAACAATAATACTAACATTAAATTACCAATTATTATCTTTCAGCATAAAATGAAATACCTGCAGTGACTGGTTCTCTCTCCCCAGCTCCTGCATGGCTGCAGTTGTATCATCCAGTTTTCTTCGTGCATCCATGACTTTGCTCTGAAGCTTTTCAATTTCTCCTTCACTTTTAAGGCACCTGTGAAGAGGATAGTAAATAAGTGAATAATCTTTTAAACACTAAAGGAGAGGAAAGTATATTCATAAACTGGGAATAATAAGATCATCCTGATAATTATATCATGAATAAATAAATAGCATTGAGCTGTTCTAAGAGCACGGTCCCATTTGTTAATTGTAATTATACAAAAATGGTTGACTGGAGCAAAAAATGCAGAAATTTGCACAGACGAAATATTTCAACAGTCTCAGGTATCTATCATCTATTTTCTTTAGGATGAAACAAATGCAGAGGTGGAATGCAGTAAACAAATCACTTGATATCCTTTCTAATAAAAATAAATAGTAATAGCACTTATACATATACCACTCCATAGTGCTTTACAGCACTCTTTGAATGATTTAAAAATGTCAGGATATTGCTCCCAACATCTGGGTCCTCATTTTACTGACCTCAGAAGGATGGAAGACTGTGTCAACCTTGAGACCATCAGGACAGAACTCCTGGCTCTGGACAGAGTTAGCATGCAATACTGCATTCTAACCTCTGCACCACAACTTTCATTAGTCTAAATATTATGCAAGTTGGAGTAATACTATATAGTACCATGATGGCGAACCTATGGCATGCATACCATAGGTGGCACGCAGAGCCCTCTCTGTGGACAGGCATGCGCTGTCATCAGCTGCTCTTCTGGTTTCCAGCATAGACCAGCTGGCCGGCGCTCTGGCACAGGTTTCCACCACATGCACATGCCAGAAACCCGAAGACAAGGTGGCCAGTGCGTGCATGCTTACTGGCCACCTAGTCCTCAGGTATCTGGGACTCCAACACACACGAAGACCAGCTAATGGGTGCACACACTGGCCAGCTGGTCTTCGAGTTTCCGGGGCTGCAGTTTCCGCACACATGTTCCAGTTTGGGCACTTGGTGCCGAAAAGGTTCACCATCATTGCTATAGTATATTAGCAGCCTGTCAGTTTAAACCATCAATTTCTGTACTATCTAATCTTGACATTCATAACATCCTTTTATTACCACTATTCTATGGAAAACTGTTTCAACTTGGCTCCAACCAAAACACAAAAATAATGCACATTTTGATTAACAAGAGAGACCATTAAGATTTTCAAAGAGTATGTTAGTATTTTGCTATTCAAAGTCAAGCAGAATTTTGTAACAAATATAATTACACCAACAAATAAAAGTTATCACATGCAATACAGAAAGTTTAGAATTTCATGCAATCATCAAGCTGAACCTAAGATTATGAATTTTAGCTGTTATTTAGCTATTATTGTTTTGCTTAGCTTAATAGAAATCCATAGGATTTTTTTAAGTGGAAAAAATCTGATTTAGCCTAAATTACATGAAGTTCAACTTATAATGAAGAATGGAAAGAATGTCTTTCCTAATTTAAAACAAACCACTTGAAAACATATTTAGCAACTTACCTTTCCAGCAATATTCTTCTCTCATCCTGATTGTTCTGGACAGTGGCTTCGAGAACTGCAATTTCTCCACGCAGATCATCTATTTGTTTTTCTAGTTCACTAGCCCTTCTTTGGCTGCTTTGCCACTCTTTCTTCACTGTCCCTAGATTTTCATTTAGTGCTGTGATCTGCATATTCAGTTTAGACTCAGCCTCTTCATGACTTTTACACTGCTCATCTTTTTTCTTGATCAAAGCTTGCTAAAACAAGAGAAACATTTCAATATAACAATCCTCTTTCAAACACCTCAAATGTCTGCTCAGATATCATTCTAGGAAGAAAGTAACATTTTTGAAGAAAATGTTTTCTGTGGAGAAAAATGAATTAGTAGGGGAAATAACTGGCTTGGAACCTCAGTTGCCAATCAGAAGGGATTTTGTCCAACAAAAATATTCACTAGCTGAAGATTAAAAGTTTGATTTTATTGCTTTTCCTCTAACTAACTAACTCATAACTAACACTTCACACAATATTTCAGAGAGTTTCCAAATTGGAGACTCTCCAATTTGGCTAGCATAAAAGCCAGTATACTGTGGAAAGAATAATTAATCAAGGAAATTACAGGAGAATCTTAGTTATTTTTTGGAATTCAAAGTTGCTTCAGTTCATGCACAATTAGTATCACAATTAAATGAACTTTGTAACAGAAATATTGTTTTATACCAACTGCCTACCAGAATTTATTTTTGAGCCCTTAACACATCAAGGACTGATGGACTCAGATTGTTGGGGCCAATAAGCTGACTTTGTAAAAATGCTGCTGGGGGGAGGGCAAAAATCCCCAAATAAGCAGGCATATACAAGGAATGAAGGAATTTGCTAAGCACATTGAGTTGTGCTTGAAAT
>JANHFM010003835.1:61756-71880 GCA_032468115.1 Grayia smithii
CGTCTTATACGCCCAGTCGTCTTATACGCCCAGTCGTCTTATACGCCCAGTCGTCTTATACGCCGGAATATACGGTAACAGTTTCCAAGTAGAAGCTAAAGTAGATATATTCTTTTCACTGGTTTAAACAGTTGTCATTTTCTTGAACATAGTCTTATGTGCACACAATAAAGATAATATAATTTTTTTAATTAATGCATTTTAATTTAATGCTGATTACTTTTAATCAGTTTTTAAAACTTTGTGTTAATTCCTGCATATTAAGCTGAAAAGTGTCATATAACATTTTGTAATATAAAATATTCAGATATAAGTAAAAACTTTTTGTTTAGTTTTTAAAACTATTCTGAAATAATTCATAAACAGTTGCATGTTAGAACAATTAAAAAGTAGCACCTAATTATTTTGAATGGGAACATCTCGAAGCATTTGTTCATATTTTAAGATCATACACTGCAGTTTATTTGTCTTCCAGTTTCATTGAATTGCTTAAATACAAATAAATATAACTGCATTTGATAGTGATTCCTAGCTCTCCTTCCAAATACATGAGGATGACATTGCAGACTTTTTTCAGTAGAAACTTTAAAAACGCAGCTCCTTCTCTTTGCTGTTCCAGTTTTGACAAACACTGCATTTGCTGAATTCCCTGAAGTGGAAGCAACATGTTTTGTTTTCTCTCCTAAATTCCAGAGGGAAAACTATAAAAGGGATGCTGCTTTGCATCTGCTCTACAACATATATTATTATTTTCCATTTTAAATTAACACTAGCATTAATTTATAATTTTTTTGAATTCTCTTCTTAATGGTGTTTACTTTCATTTTCTATAAAATAGTTATTAAGATGGATGATACATTTTGTTCTGCTACTTGGCTAGGTATTTATTCAAATACCAGAAATAAAGGCAGGGCATATTGTTATTCAATTTTAACTAGTCTGTTACATTGTCTAATTATATAGATAGAGTCAATTTCCGTTTGCTGAGTCTGCCTCATTAAGAATTTAGAAAGCCATATATATAATCAATTCTTGAGTCAAATCAATGTTTAAGTAACACATAAATCCATTTAATTGTGGTTTCAAACCTCTCCATGTATCAGTTAACCTTTGAGCTTGCATTTTTTACACAATGAATGTTGTCTTTTGGATTTTCGTCTGTCCCCTTTTCCCCACTGTGCAAGCCTTTGTGTTTAAATTTCTTCCCAGTATCAAATTCTCTATACCAAATCTATTTTATGAACAAATCTTTTTGTCCCTGATTGAGGGAGTTTTGAAGCAACAACTAATATTCTCTTGTTCAATTTTCCTTTTATAAAAATAAACACTTTGTCTCCAATATTGTTTTAACAAAGGCATATTCTCAGTGCCTTTAGATGGACTAAAAGATCTTCAATATTATTTTTAATATATAATTCATATGTTTTATTGTACAAATATTAAACTACAAAGGAAGAAAAAATTAAATACACTTAGATTTAAAATAAAGAAAAATATTTTCTGCTAATATATCCTCCACTTTCGGCAATATTCCCAATCACTAACCATGTTTAATTTTTGTATTAAAGACTAGTAGTTTCTATTTAAGCCACAACAAACATATTTTGCCTTGCTGTATGTTATACTGTACAAAGATGCTAAACCTACTTGACATCTTAGATATCTGTTAGATATAGTCAGGGTTTTTTTTGGAATTTTTTTTATTTTTTTAAACAGACAAAACATTAAAAAACAAACAAAAAAAGACCCCATCCTCCCTCACAATTACATACAGTGTGTTGGTCAGTTACAAATCTCTTGTGCTTATAATAACATTTAACTGATTATCTAATTTATGATATTATCTAGATAGTATGCATCTTTACAACATTATCCTCTTATCATTTATTTATCAATGGCATTATTATTTCAAGAAAAAATATTTTTACATATTATAGCTTTCATTTTATATGTTGTGTTTCATTTCCATGTTTTATTGTCAAGCCATTGATAAAATAAATCCCATATCTTATAATATTGTTTATCTTCTTGTTCTCTGATTTCAAATGTCAATTTACTCATTTCAGTACATTCCATAATTTTCTTAATAATTTCATCTTGCGTTGGTATCTTCTCATTTGGATAAACGTATTTATGTTGTATAATTTATTGAATTGAATTTCAAAGATGCTATGTTACTATTGGTTGTTTTGAGATTAGAGAACTAAATCTCTTGACTCAAAGAAAGATAATTATACAGTTGATACAACTGGTGGCTGAGGGCTAAAGAAGCACTTGCTGAATTGATGCTAAGTAGTATGGTTGTATTACTTTTATCCTTCTCGTTTGTTCCATTACTTTCTCTTATTGGTATCATCTTTATGATTTTTATTACTTTGATATTATGATCATTATTACTTTGTTGTTTTGCATGTACATTGAGAACTTATGCACCAGAGACAAATTCCTTGTGTGTTTAATCACACTTGGCCAATAAAGTATTCTATTCCTAATAGCCAAGAAAATCATCTTTCAAGATACAATTAATACTTGAGTACTCTATATTACATGAACATAATAGTATTGAAACATAACCATTCCTTCCAACTTCAACAACCAAAAGAAAGATAATTTTTCCACTTATATTGCAGATATAGATACATATGCTATCCTATTCATACTATATATAGTTCAAAGGATTAAAAAACACATTACCTTATCTTTCTGTATTTCCTGTAACAACTTCTCTTGTTCTTTCAGTTGCTGTTCTTGTTTGGATACATCCTGTTCCAGTGCAGATCTTATTGTCTTAAGTTCTTTGATCAATTGGTTATGATTACTAATTTGATGTCTATTAGAAATCAATTCTTCTTGAGCCAAAGCTAGCTTCTCTTCCGTAACCTAAAACGAAAGCAAAGAATCACTAACACTCTAGAGCTACTTCATGAGTTACAACTGACAATGTTCTTTTAGGTGAAAGATGAATAAATCACCTATATGAATTACGATAAAGGTCTGCTAGCAAAGTATTACAAGAACATATCACTTCAGCTGACAAAAATGATCCACAAAAATACAACTATAAGCAATGGAAGAAAAATAACTGCTGCACTAATGGTATTTTTTCTCATTCAATCACTTGAGACTTTTGAAAACCTACCCTACATTCACAGGTTCCTAGATCATCTGCCATCAGTAAAATACAATAAAAATTTTCAAAATGAAGCCAGTTTGATGTAGTGCTTAAGGTGTTGGCCTAGAAACCAGGCGATTGTTAAGTTCTAGTCCCACCTTAGAAATCAAAAACTGTCAGGGTAACTTTGGGCCACTCACTCTTTCTCAGTCCAGTTCTTTATCATTCTGATCAATGAAACTGAGGTATGGGTTACACAATAAAATATTTATTTGTGTATTAATTCACCATGCATAGCAAACAGCAAGTATATTTTCCCAGCATACTTCTCTCTACACTTGGCCTTTCCAATTCATGGCTGCATGCAGCCCTGGAGAGTTAGTAATGCGGCCTCACAAAATCATAAACTTTTTAAATTATTATGTGATTTATATATATTAACTGTATTGTATATTTTATATGCAGCCTAAGACAATTCCTCTCCACTCAATGAAGCCCAAGTAAGACAAAAGATTGGACACCTATGTCCTAGACAGTAAAAGAATGATGGGAGAACTGATGCAGGATGAGAGTTTATAACTGAGATAAGGACAAATATGTCAAGAGATGTGATGAACAGAAGACTTTATAATCTTTGCCCCAACAATTTAATTTCTACCAAATTCTTATTTTACATAACAACAATAGTTTAATAAAGGTTTTAAATTACATTTAACTACTAATCCAGACACTTTATACATAAAGAAGCTACAAATGAATGACTACTTGCTGGACTACTTATGGTTACTTGCTGGACTTGTTACTTAGTTCCTTTAATGATTAAATGTATATTATACTCCAAATTCCAAGCTTTCTTCAATAATCTTCTTAACTATATTACAGCTTTACTAGGAAAGTAATGGAAAAGCATATATCAAAAGTATTATTTGCACCTATCTTCCAGCAGATGGCGCCATTAGGCAATACTGTTGATCTTAACTATTCTAAATTTATTTTTTACATTATTCCTTCAATTCAAGGGATACTTCATCACAATATAATCTTGGCTGTGGTGGGGATACAAGTTTGTGTGTTTACAAAAAAAAAACACCTTACTATGTCCATGTCAATTAATGCCTCATAAACCATCACTAGCACTCATTTTCCCCCAAAAAAATTAAACACTTCATATAGTCATTCCCATTCTCATTGCATTTCATCCTAACTGTTTATTTTAAAGTTATATTCCCCCATGTGCTGCTTTTTCTAGGTAAGCATAACCATAAGTGGTCATGGCAAGTTGACTACGGTTAGTTGGCCACGGCGAGTTGTCTAAGACGAGTTGTCCGAAGCTAAAATATCTTAATGAGGTCTGAACATTTTGATTAAGAAAAAAAATAGAAAACTTGGGACAAGGGAAAATAAAATAGAATACATGGAAAATACATAAAATAAAATACATAGATAGAGTAGAATACATAACATAGATACATAAAATAGAATACATAAAATAGAATATATAAAATAAAATACATGGAGGAATAGCTATAGTTGAACAGAAAAAAAATGAAGTACAGGGATTTGGACAAGTACAAGGATTCTTTTTTGAAATATGTTGTTAGCTTCAACTGTTCACTTAAGTGCTAACCAAAAGAATCTTTTAACTTACACAATGCATACACTGAGAAAAACATGTGCAGTCCCAAAACATAGTCATATACCTTAAGATCTTGCCTGATAGCCAAGATTTCAGATTCTTTACCATAAATATCTAGTTGAAGTTTTTCCCCGTTTTCTTGAGCTTTTTTATGGACTTTCTGCAGTTCTGTTATTTTTTCCTTCTGCGTAGCAAGGACTTGTTCTGATAATGTTATTTGTTGTTGCAATTTATTTTCCAGTTCTGCCTAATACATACATGCACAAGATATATTTCTCTTATACACCGGAAGATAATTGAGAAAACAGATAATGAAGTCATATATAAATACCACTGCATTCAAAAGTTTGGGAAGCCCTGACCAAATTGAATCATCTAATGAATCTATGGGTAAACAAAAGCAGACACAAACTTTACATGCTAGAAAGCTAAACATGGATTTTGTCTAATTGGCTTGAAAACTAGAATGAATACTTACTACTTATATTCAATTACTGAAGAGGAAAGTCAAAATCTATTTTTTATCATTCCAGTGTGAGATAATAATAAAAAGTTGGCCTAAAGAATCCTTAGTTTCCATAATTTACTAGTATTTTATTTAAACTCATATTTGCCACTGAGCAGCAAATTATTTTCCAAGTATAACTACACAGTAAATATGTTAACAGACCTCCCTTAGCAACTTGCTCTGAAAAATTATTCCATATGCCTATAAATGATACATGGAGGGAGAAATGCCTCCACAGATTATGCTATTGATATGATGCCACAGCATTAGCCAAAAATTATTATGAAATGGAACGTTGGTTCTTACCTGATACGTGCCTTCTCGTTGGCTGGAGACATCAGCCAGACTGGGTTGAACTTGCCTATCAGCAAATGGACCGAGCCTGTCAATTTTGATTAGTCCCGCCTCCTTGCCAGGGAATCCCAGCTTTCGGCAAAAGGACTGGACAGACTCGACATGTTCGACCAAAGACATAGGGCAAAAAGGCCCAGAAAGGAAAGACCAGACATACAAGGGGTGGGGCTGGCTGATGTCTCCAGCCAAAAGAAGGCACGTATTAGGTAAGAACCAACGTTCCTTCTCCGTATTGGCTGGAGATATCAGCCAGACTGGGACGTACCAAAGCTAAGTGTCCTGTGCAGGGAGGGTCCTGGTCTGGTCTGACGTGGAAGGGGCCACCACCACCCTCTGTAGTACTCTGCAGCCAAATGCTGCATCGGCTGAGGCGAATTGGTCAAGACGATAATGTCATATAAAGGGCGATGGCGATGTGTCCAAGTGGCCGCTCTAGAAATCTCTAGCCAGGACGCTTGAGTAGCCCATGCGACAGAAGTGGCGGCACTCCGAGTTGAATGAGCTGTCACCCGAGGGGGCCGAGACAAGGACCGAAGATCGTAGGCTTTCGCAATGGCGTGCCGGATCCAGCGCCCCACAGTCAATGGAGTAGCTTTCATCCCTAAGGAAGCCAGGGTGAAAGAGACAAAGAGCACTTCCGAGCAACAGAAGGGAGCCGTCCTCTTAATGTAAATACGAAGCGCCCTACGAACGTCCAGGCAATGCCAACATCGCTGCAGACAATGCGACGGAGCAGGACAGAAGTTAGGCAGCACTAATTCCTGAAGTCTGTGGAAAGGAGTATTGACCTTCGGCACGAATGCTGAGTCCAGGCGTAGAACCACCCTGTCAGGGTGGAAAACACAGAGGTCACTGCGAACAGACAGGGCGGCCAACTCCGAGATCCTGCAAGCCGAGGTGATGGCCACCAGGAACACCACCTTACAAGTCAGAAAACGAAGGCCCACAGTCCGAAGGGGTTCATAAGGATCCACAGTTAGAGAGTCTAGGACAAGAGAGAGATCCCAAGTAGGGTAGCGATGCAAAACTGGAGGAGAAATATTAGTGGCTCCCCGAAGGAATTGTCGAATGAAATTGTCGAATGTAGGGATTGTCAGATGTAGGGATGACAGGCGATGGAACAGCGCCGTCCGCAGGAGATGACCAATGCCAGTGCTGCTACCTGCCAACGCAAGGTGTTCACGGAAAGACCCTTCGTGAGACCTTCTTGAAGAAAGCGCAACACATGGACAATGGACGCTGAGAGAGGATCCACAGAAAACCGCTGGCACCACTTACAAAAACTGCGCCACGTAGCAGAATAAATCCGTTGAGTGGATGGACGCCAGGAAGATAACATGGTGGCGATGATGTCTTCCGGAATATGTCTCTTTCTTAGCTTGCACAACTCAACCTCCATGCGGTCAACTCAGCTACCGCACATCTGGATGCCGTAATAGCCCTTGGGAAAGAGCGTCCTCCATCAGTGGGATCCGCCAAGGAGGAGCCATCGACAACAGCCGCAGGTCCGCAAACCAAGGTTGTCTTGGCCAGTGCGGCGACTCAGTCAGTCAGCCTGGGTATTGGACACCCCAGAGATATGGTCAGCACGAAGCGACAGTAAATGAGGTTCTGCCCAGAGTCCCAATCTCTTCGCCTCAAGCATTAGGCTTTTAGAGTGAGTCTCCCCTTGCCGATTGACATGTGCTTTAGCTGTTATGTTGTCCGTTAGGACGAGCACGTGCGAATGACGTATCAAGTCAGAAAGATGGCAAAGAGAGAGGAAAATTGCCCTCAGCTCCAGCCAGTTGATGTTGTGCTCTCACTCAACTAGACCACTGGCCCTGTACTACCTCTGACTGTAAATGGGCCCCCCAACCAAATTGGCTGGCATCAATGTAAAGGAACAATCTGGGGGATTCAAAGAACACCGTGCCTCTCACTACAGCGGGGGACTGCCACCACAAAAGGAACGTAGTACCTCGGACGGAACAGTTACCTTCACCCGAGATGACCCCCTACCAGCTCTCTGGAATAGGAGAAGGAACCATTGAAGGTCCCGGAGATGCAATCTAGCCCAAGGGGTGACACTGATCGCAGATACCATTTTCCCTAACAAGGAGGAAAGGAGGGAAAGAGACACTCGCCTATCGCAACAGATCTGTTTAACCAGATCCTTAATGCTATTCTGTCGATCCTCCGAAAGGCAAACATGGTCCTCGACCGTGTCAGTAATAACACCCAAATGGGGAAGGGAAGTAACCGGTTCCAAATGACTCTTCAACAAATTAACAGTAAAGCCGTGTTCCTGTAAGCAACATATGTTACCTGGATGTCGTGGAGAGCCAACTCTCGCGAGGAGGACTGTATGAGAATGTCATCCAGGTAACACTGAACACAAATTGGAACCAAATGAAGATAAGCGGCCAACACCTTGATGAAGGTCCAGGGGGGCGAGGACAACCAAAGGGCAAGGCCCGATACTGGAAATGCCCCCCGGCATTACAAAATCTAAGAAACTGACGATGACTCTTAAAAATGGGAACGTGAAGGTAGGCCTCGGTCAAATCCAGAGAACTGAGGAAATCGCCCCTCCGCACACCAGCCAAGATAGAATGCAACAAGTGCATCTTAAACTTGCGATAGACCACGTACCGGTTGAGACGCTTCAGGTCCAGAATGGGTCTCCACCCGCCCAAGGACTTCGGCACAAGGAAAAGGTGCGAATAAAATCTCAATGCTCTAATCCCAATTGCTCTAATGTCCAGAAGGTGCTGCACAGCAAGTCCATAAGTGCCCGCTTGGAATCAGATTGAGAAACCAGGCACGAGACAAAGAAGGGCGGAGGGGTGGAGACGAATTCCAAGGACAGTCCGAAGCCGACCGTGTCCCTGAACCAAGCATCTGATGTAATAAGGTCCCACCGGTCAGCATGCAAGGTCATTCTGCCACCGATGGGACAGTCAATTGAAGGTCTACCATTGGTGGCAGAAAGGATGGCCCCCTCCCCCTCGATAGGGCCGACGACCAGAGTAAGGCTTACCTCTAAAGCCTCTATCCTCTGTCCCTCTCTGTCTGGACCCTGAAGGAGAGAAACGAGGGGAAGGAGTCCAATCCGACATCCAAGGCGGAGCACGGCAATAAGAAGTAGTGAAACAAGACTCTGCCTTGCAGGGCACAGAAGCCAGGATCTTCCTCTTGTCCCGCGTCTCCATTAGCAATGGTTCCAATGGCGATCCAAAAAGCTGGTTACCCCCATACGGGGAAGAGGCCAAACACCACTTGTGGCAGATGTCTGCTGACCAATTGTGCAGCCACAGGCATCTGCGTGCTGTTACGGCAGAAGCTAATGAATTGGAAGCAAAACCTGCAGAATGCATGGTGGCATCAGCAGAATACTGCAAGACTGCTATGAGTTTATTAACATCCCGAATGAGACGAGAATTGTCCGGGAACAAAGAAGCTCGTAACTGCTGCAGCCAACAAAGTGTAGCCCTATTGAAAAAGGACGCAGCAGTAGCGGACCTGATGGCCCATGCTGCGCCCTGATGCACTCTCTGCAGGGTGAGATCCAGCTTTCTCTCCTCCGCTCTAAAGCCTTCCTCCGGAGTGCCAGCCAGAGAAGAATTAGGGCAAAGCACCACAACCGGCGCATCGATAGAGGGCACTTGAAGAAGATCTTCCAGTTCCGAAGCCATGCGAAAAAACGTACGGTCCAACTTCATAGGAATAGGAGCGGTGCTAGGAAGGGACCACTGCCGTTTGATCACCGAGAGGAGCAAAGGAGGGATCAGTACAACGTCCACAGACGTCGGAGGCTCAGCGAAGAGAGGTTCTGCGTCGGGTAGGGAGGTAGAAGGAACAGCCCCATCTGCCCCAGACCCCAACCAAGCAGCATTTGTCGCCATGTACAGCAAGGATTTAAACAGGGCAGGGGGAAAGAGCCCAGTAACAGTTGGCTGCTCAGGGAGTAGCCCCTCATCCTCAGACAATTCATTGCCTGAAGAGTCCAACTCATCTGGGCAATCCTGCTCAGCCGCCAAGGAACCTATCTGGGATGCCCCGGTCCCCACAGACTCAACCTCAGGCTCAGCACACACATTGCTGCAATCAGAAGCCACAGAGGGAGGAGGAGAGCCCCGAGAGGGCCTGGCCAAAATGCCCTGAACTTCTAATTGCACGGCTTCAGCCACCATGAGCCATAATTCCTCAGATAGATTAGATCCTTGAGGAAAAACAAGGCCGGGGGCAGGGAGAGAGGGATGGCTGGAAGAAGGCTGGACTCCCCACAGGTCAACATTAGATATGTTAGTTTGACAGTGTTAAACAGAGATCTGATTACTGTGCATGTCTGGAGAGAGAGCATGAGGCTGTTTTCCAGATTTATGGGAGGCCCTGTCACAAATCTTTTGAAGCGCCTTGTGCCTGCGCTGTTCTAGTTTCTGCATTGCATGAGACTGGGAAGGGGCGTTGGTCTTACCTGATACGCTCCTTCTCATAGGTTGGAGACATCAGCCAGGATTGGGTATTGCTCC
>JANHFM010003836.1:0-11526 GCA_032468115.1 Grayia smithii
AAAGACAATATGAGAATAATTTTAAATACACTAATTTTATTTATTTTAAGTACTATGAAGCACATCTAGGGAAGCAAATGGCATTAATTTTTCTAGGTGCAGAGAAAGCATTTGACAATGTGAACTGGCAGTTTATGCTAGAACAATTAAAAGATATGGATTTGGGGGAGAGAATTATTAACATGATTAAGGCGATATATTATAAACAAACAGCAAAGGTGATGGTAAATGAAGATGTGACAGAGAAGGTTAACATTAAAAAAGGTACAAGACAAGGATGCCTCTTGTCCCCTCTATTATTCATATTGACACTGGAAGTATTAAATAGAAATATTAGACAAGACACAGAGATAAAAGGTATGAAAATAAAAAAGGAAAAATATAAATTACAGGCATTTGCAGATGATCTAGTCTTCATTTTGGAAGATCCACAAGAAACAGGACCTAAATTAATTTTAAAAAATAGAGGAATATGACCAAGTGGCCAGATTGAAAATAAATAAAGAGAAAACTAAAGTATTAGTAAAAATCTTAGAGACATGCAGAAAAAAGAGTTAATGAAGAGAATAGATATTCAGATTACTAAAGGATTCACCTGACAGGAAGATGTATAACTATTAAAGAAGATAATTATTATAAACTGATGCAACAAATCAAAGCAGATCCAGAGAAATGGAAAAATTTGCAATTATCATTAATAGGAAGAATAGCTACAATAAAAATGAATATATTACCGAGATTACTATATCTATTTCAAACAATTCCGCTAAAAGTGGGGAAAATACTTTGAGAAACTTAATAAAGTAATATTAAGATATATTTGGCAAGGGAAAAAAGCAAGAATAAGTTTAAATATGCTGCAAGATGCAACGAATAAAGGAGATATTGTGGGCTACTGAATTGGGAATTGTATTACCAGGCTGCAGTACTTATATGAGTGGAAGAATGGATTGTATTAAGGAATACAAGACTATTGACTTGGCACAATTTGCAATTGGGCTGGCATCAGGGGTGGGTTCTACTTACCTTTACTACCGGTTCTCTTCCTGCACACACGCGCGCATGATTTGCTCACGTGCCTAAAGCGTGCTATCGCTCATGCGCACTACATTTTTTTCAGGAAAAACCTCGAAACAAACACTTTGCACATGTGCAGAGCGTTATTTTCGGGGATTTTACCAAAAAAAAGTAAGTTCGGGCATGCGGGTGGGCTCGGCTCCAGGACGCAGAGAACCGGTTCGGTGACGTCACAATGTCACCGCTACCGGATCACCCGAACCGGACCAAACCAGGAGCAACCCACCACTGGCTGGCATGCCTTCTTGTCGCATGGGGGAAATAAAATAAATGGTTACTTCCAAAGACATTACATTAGGAATGCATTATTGTTAGTGTGGGGAAAAATTAGAGAACAACATTATTTGAGGATACCAGTTTGGTTTTCAACAATGGAAATACTGATTCACCCTAAATGTTATTAACATCTAACAAAATATTGTTAGATATAAAGATATCTTGAATGAAAAGGGGGAACTCAAAACTAAACAAGAACTGAGCGATCAAGGGATTGATATGGCATGGTACTCACAAGTGCAGATACATTCTAGATATGAGAAAGATGTTAAACTATACGGATTCTATAAAGAACCAACAGAATTAGATAAGGTATTAACAGGGGCAGAAGGAAAATTGATAAACAAAACATATAGCTAATTATTGGGTATTAAACTGGAAAGTGAACAAGTGAAGGAGACAATGATAATATGGGCAAAAAACTTCAGCTATACAATAGAGTTACATAAATGGCAAAAACTGTGGGATAGGAACTATAAATTAACAATGTCAACTGCATACAAAGAAAATTTGTATAAGATGTTTTATAGATGGCATTTTGTGCCAGCAAGATTGGTAAAGAAGTTTAAAGATAAGTCAGCTAAATGCTGGAAGTGCCACCAGATACCTGGGTCATATTATCATATGTGGTAGACATGCTCAAAAACATATTGGACAAAAATACATAGATGGCTGAAAAAAATGATGAAGCAGCATATTGATTTAAAGCCAAAAATATTCTTGTTGGGGATTTTATCCAAAAGATATAGTAAGGAGAATGCATATTTAATTATTCATATATTAACTGCAGCTAGAATTGTATTTGCACAAAATTGGAAAAGTGAAAAGATCCCCACAGATGAGAATGTGATCAGGAAAATATTAGAATGTGCAGAAATGAATAGATTAACACTAGCAATTAAGGAGAAACAACAAACTGAATATTATATGACGTGGGACTTATTTTATCAATGGTTAGATAAGAAAAATGGAAGTTAGAAACAGGGAAACAAAAGAAAAAGATTAGTGAAATAAAGAAGATACAGTATGTTAAGAGAGAGAAGCAAGTATTATGATCATTATGTTTAATATTATCATTTTAATATTGTAGAATTAATGTTAATGTAATTAATATTGTTGTAAATCTTGATTATCATTTTACAAAGATATTTGTACTCGGACGGCACACTGTTTAATTGAAGATGGAATTATTATATTAAAAAAATAAAACAATTTATATTAAAAAAAGAAATAACAGAGTTGGAAGGAGTCTTGGAGGTCTTCTAGATCAACCTCCTGCTTAGGCAGGAAACCCTATAACACCTCAGACAAATGGTTATCCAATCTCTTCTTAAAAACTTCCCATGTTGGAGCATTCACAACTTCTGGAGGCAAGAACTGATTAATTGTTCTGTCAGGAAATTTCTCCTTAATTCTAAGTTGCTCCTCTCTTTGATTAGTTTCCACCCATTGTTTCTTGTTCTATCCTCAGGTGCTTTGAAGAATAGTTTGACTCCCTCTTCTTTGCGGCAATCCCTGAGATATTGGAACACTGCTATCATGTCATCCCTAGTCCTTCTTTTCATAAGACTAGACATATCCAGTTCCAGCAACCTTTATATGTTTTATCCTCGAGTCCCCTAATCATCTTTGTTGCTCTTCTCTGCACTCTTTCTAGAGTCTCAACATCTTTTTTACATTGTGGTGACCAAAATTGGATGCAGTTTTCCAAGTGTGGCCTTACCAAGGCATTATAAAGTGGTATTAGGACTTCACATGATCTTGACTCTATTCTTCTGTTCAGTGGTAGGATTCAAATAATTTAACAATTGGTTCTCTGCCCTAATGATTTCTTCCAACAACCAGTTCACCAAACTGCTCAGAATGTTAACAACTGGTTCTCCTGAAGTGGTATGAACTGAATCCCACCACTGCTTCTGTTCCTAGAACTGTGTTGGCTTTTTTGGCAGCTGATGCAGTACACTGCTGGCTCATATTTGATTGTCCACTAGGACTCCCAGATCCCTCTCACGGTCATTACTATTGAGCAAGGTACCACATATACCTGTGCATTAAGAAAAGTTAAAGGTGGGTAGAAAGCATTTATAAGGTAACATTTTAAGTAAAGTAAAAAAGAATACATTTATTTTGCAAGACATCCAATGACCTGGGAGGTCAACAAATATTTTCAAGGAAGGCTTTTTAATTTTTCTTTTTTACAAGGGACAAAATGAGGAGAGGCATTTCAGATGCACTATAAAAATATCAATCTCTCGTGTGGAACAATCCAGGTGTAGTTATCTGGAGTTTTGGATGATGGTGCTAGGAAAGCAATGGAGAAAAAAGTGAACAAATGAGATGAACAAAATAAAACTTGGTGTAATTAAGTATGAGGCCAGGATTTCTGGGAGAGATGTGTAACTTCTTTGGGATAAATGCTAGTCTGCTTCTGAGAAGTAAATTAAGGAGAGCATTTTCAAAATTATAATTTATTTGTTGAATATTCTCTCAAAGTGTTAAGCCTGTTCTTTCAAATGTAGTTAGATAGAATCTTCAGATCTTTTGCATTTGAGGTTCTGCCTTCCTCCTCCCCCTGCCCCCCTCCTCCTCCTCCTTCTCCTCCTCTTGGTGTCAGGCAGTGTTTTAGTTGCTTTGTGGGTGGTATTTACATGACCACTGCAGCTATTACATCTCTATCTAGCAGTAGTTAATAGATAGATTCACAGTATTCATAAATACTATATTTTTGAATACCTGATCTGGAGAAAACCAGGATGGGCTCATTGTCTTCCTATTACTTTGTAACCCAAATGACCTGTTGGCCTTTCTTTATTCCTGCCAGTTTCCATAAGCAACCCTGTGCTTCCTAGCCCTAGATTCCGAGGGCCTTAAAATGATGTGTATAATGAGACAGTCCTGGTGAAGATGTTTACAAATATCATCAGATATGGTATGTAAAGAAAAGGGCTTAAGAAAACATCTGACTGACTATTGCTGAAATCCTCAATATAGGTCAGTGGGTAGATTTTAAATAGTTTTAAATAGCCATAATGCTACTTTATTAAAAAAAGCATGGACAAAACTTTTTGCTCACTTTAAAAAACAACACTTTTATGGAGCTTTTGAACAGTGGCCCATATAACAAAATAATGGCATATTTTTCCCTTTAGATGCTTTATAGGTAGTTCCAGCATTAACTCAGAAATCATTTTCTATTCACTGAAATGAATAAGGCAAAGTAGATGAGAGTTTCTTACATTCATGCACACATAGAAACTTATTATTATATTTAGTGACCACAGGACCTTAAAAATAAACTTGGATGTGGAAACTCTTTGTTCTTTAAAGAATGGAAAATATTGTGTACTTTAAACCCTGCTGAGTCTCTAAAATTACTTGGATACTACTGCAATAGCAGTTAAATTGCATTCCACATGCCTTAGGCATAAAGAATGCTTGAACAAGAAGAGAAAATAAATAAGTATTTACTCTGAATGGCATATTCAAGTTTTTGCCTTTTCATCTTCTCCAGATGAATTCTGATACAGGCTTATTTTTATTCTTTTCTCATAAGGAAGACTTGTCAAAGAAACTTCAGCGAGAAATATTTTGCAATTAAATCAGCTATTGTTTGTAAAAGGATGTAAATCATCATCGAGATGTGATGGATTTCTTGTCATTAATGACTTATTGACTTGTGGGTGACAGTTTGATTGTCTGGGACAGGAAATAGAACCACCAACATTTGCATGCAGTTAAGAATGAAACATGCAAGGTGGAAGAAATGGCTTCAAGTGAATTGCTCTTTGGAGGAATGGGAAGAAAATGTTTGGAGGAATGGGAAGAATAAAGCACACTGATTTCTAAATCCATCACAAATGATGAACCTGCAGGCCAGATATCACTTCCATTGTAAGTATTATTATTTTTTGATATAGATCAAAGTATTTCACAACTGTTGTGTCATGTCAATGATTCAAAGGGTTTGAAGTCAACGGCTGAGATTTAGAACCAGACCAAATGAATAAAATCCACGATGGGGAAATTAAATATTGTTCCTACTTTTAATCTTAATACTTTATTTGTCATGTTACTATTCAGATTTTCAGAGCATAAGAACGATGTGGAATTTCATACACTTCAAGCCTATATAATTAGTTTATTCAGAAATAGTTTCTTCTGAAACCAGTAAGATTTATGTTTATTTAAAAGGAAAACCATAATTAGTTTTTACATTAAAAAAGTACATCTGTATACATATTGCTGCATACATAGATTTCAGTAGCTGAACAACTTAAAGCTTAATTTAAATATTAAACTGAAATTTATTATCTTTTCTACAATTTTATTTAGGAATGAAATATTTGAACTCAGTAGGACTAAGTCAACAAACATATGATAGGTGCTACATCCCAAATGATATTGGTTTTTAATCTTAATTTCCTCTTAGCCATATCAGCTATGGAATACATCGTATTTTACAGCAATGTATGAGAGCCAATTCATACAAGCCTTTTCTTTTTCTTCTACATACAGCAAGCCTTTTCTTTTGTACATCATATATTATGTTCTTTGTCCATATATTTGCAAAATATATTTGAAGTCCATGTTTGATGTAAATTTCCAAAGAGATTAAAATTAAACTAGACTGACGGCTATCTACACATATCTCCAACATGTGTTTCTTTTTATATAATGAAGCAAAACTGGGTTACAAAATAATAGGAAGGCAAATTACCTTTTTTGGGGATGGTGGTATATTTCCATTGCCTGATTTATGTCTTCCTTGATTTTTTTTGCAAATACAGGTGAAAGGACACTTACTTGAAGGTATCCTGTCTTGTTATTCAACAATTTTGTTTATAGTATGGTCCATGATATTTAAACTGGAAATTACACTGAAAAATGTCTTTATTGTTCTGGGACAAAATACTACCAGTAATTAACCGATTTTTACCAAATCCAATACAATTTGCACTATTAATATCCATATCTTATTATACATGAATATATCCATGTTGATTACACTAGAGTATGATCAAGTGATGAGCAAAATGAAGGAATACATGCATTGAAAATAATGATATGGAATGAGTAGTAAACAAGTGAGAATTAGAAGGTTTAACTGCAATAAAACAATCTGCTTTAAAAAACAATGACAGCAGTTTCCTTCCTTCCTTCCTTCCTTCCTTCCTTCCTTCCTTCCTTCCTTCCTTCCTTCCTTCCTTCCTTCCTTCCTTCCAGAATAGTTCAGAGCAATGGAACCATCTAGAATGATTTGGAAGAGTTGGGTTTATTTATTATTAACAACAATAATAAATAAATACAAAAATTGCAGATCAAGTTCCCTAAAGAAAAACTCAGAAAATCAAATTAAGTATTTGTAAATACCTCAGTGAACTTGCATAGCCTCAGTTGTTTTTTGAAAAAAGATAGCATGGGTATCAGTCAAATAGCTCTGCTAGAAGGCTTCCCTCAAAAAGCTGCACAAAGGTAAGTGTGGTTTACATCATGAAAAGAGTTATTCTAAGGCATTATTTTATGTACAATGAGGAACAGCATGGAAGATTTGGGTCTGTGCAATTCTAGCACTATTTCTTTTCAGATTTATAGCATATTGCTGATGGCAGAAGGACAGAGATCCCCCAAATCTCACCTATGAAGCCCTGTGGTCTTCAAACCTTGATCCCGGCTCTTTCTTTGAGATAGTGGTTTGATAGTTCCTGCAATAAACCTCTATTGTCCAGGAATCTCCTCAAAAGGGATCTAGCCCATAATTCTGGATGAGGATTCTCACACCATCTGCCGCTTCTCATATGATTAACAGCCAAATGCCAAAGTGAGAATGATTTCAATAATGTTACCTCCTGGCTATGACATATACAGTTAGAATTACTACTCTACAAACTTTCACTGTGGAAGTTCACTGTTTATTTTATTTATTTATTAGTTTGTCAAACATGTACAGGATACCAGGTATGAATATGAACATGGGCATGAACGAGGGAAATGAATACAAATAAATGGAGACAGTAGGACAGAGACGGTCAGCATGCTGGTGCGCTTATGCATGCCCCCTTTATGGATGTCTTAGGAATGGGGTGAGGTCCACAGTAGACAGTTGAAGGTTGAAGATAAATAGCAGAGCTGCTCAGGTCATGGTAGTACAACTGACAAAACTGAAGGCTAAAGTTAAACAGGCAATTCCATACCTTGGACAAAGAAATAAAGAAAAATAAAGAAAGAGCCGAGATGGCGCAGTGGTTAGAGTGCAGTACTGCAGGCTACTTCAGCTGACTGCTAGCTGCACTTCAGTAGATCGAATCTCACCGGCTCAAGGTTGACTTAGCCTTCCATCCTTCCGAGGTGGGTAAAATGAGGACCCAGATTGTTGGGGACAATATGCTGACTCTCTAAACCGCTTAGAGTGGGCTGTAAAAGCACTATGAAGCGGAATGTAAGTAGGTGCTATTGCTATTGTTATGGACTCAACACAAAAGCGGGCAACTCACCAGCCCTGCAGGTACTTGGATATAGTCTAATGTAAGTCTAGAACCTCCGTCCTCCCATTATATTGCCACTTGCCATATCTAGAAATGCTTCCACCCAGAGAATTGCTGGGCCATTCAGGAAGAGGATCATTTCCAAAGAAGGAAATAATAAGAGGTTTTCAAATTTTCCTCCTCAGAGGTTGTAATGCAACTGGCAAAAACATGCTGTTTCTTTCAAATGTGAGGGTACATATCACTGAATAAAGCCTCCAATTGCCTTATGTCACATCTGGGCTTCGAGCCTACTAAGACCTCCCACCCCACATTTAAGCATCCATTAAAACAAGACATTATTCTTTTTCTTTGAATTTCCTAATCTCCTTAAAATTGTGAGATGGTACCCCGAGAGGTTTTGGTAATTATTTAAAGCTGATGTAACCTCTAGTCCAGTGTCAGCGAACCTATGGCACATGTGCCAGAAGTGGCACGCGGAGCCATTTCTCCCGGCATGCGAGCCATTGCCACACTTACCTGCTTATCACACTTACCTGCTCCTGCACATGCGCGCAGTTCGGCTCTCTTGTGCGCATGACAGCCAGCATGCAGCATGTGCAGATGCATGGTTGCGCAGCGCCACGGGGGCTCTGCTCATGTGCAGTGGCACGGTTGCACGTGCAATTCAGCGGGGGCACATGTGATAGCTCTGCGCATGTGCAGACGACATGGTCGCATGCGCGCCGCAGGGGGTTGCGTGTGACAGCTCTGCACATGCGCAGTGGCGCAGTTGTGCGCACAAGTCAGGGCTGGGTGGCACACGAGCCGAAAAAGGTTCACCATCGCCACTCTAGTCTGTACAATCTAAAACAGAGAAGTTGTTTTCAAACATAACAGCAAACCGTAGTTCAACAGTATCAGGATATGTCTTGAAAAGCCTCAAGTTCTTATCTGTTCTGCTCATTCTGTAGTGTGAACATAAATAGAAAACTGGAAGGCCTTTTTTCTTGCCATATTGCTAGGTCAGAACATATTGACTCAGATCAATGGCCTTGGAAAGGCCAGTGTTCCTGAACAATAGCCAACAAATGCCTGTGGAAAGGCCACCCACAGCAGCGAGCGCAAAACTTCCCACTCTTCAGCTCTATTGGATGGCCTTGATCTCTAATACCACAGTTCAGGCAAACATGTTCTCAACATCCATCATGATTTTTATCCTTACTCATCTTTATTCTAAGATACAGTAAAAAGCTTCCACTTTCTCTCAGGACCCTTTCTCATTCTGGTTGCCCTGTGCTGCAATTTTTTGAATTCTACAACAGACAAATCCCAACAAAACATGATTTAAACCATCTGGCTTTAAACACTGGTTTGCTTTTTGAAAAATGTCATAACTTAAGGTCAATGCCACTTGGAAAAGAAAGGACGATGTTTAATTTAAACCACATATGAGATACTTCCATCTCCAGGAAGAAAGGGAAGTTTTCAGATAAGCTTGTGCAAGTACTGTAATTCTAAACCACAACTGAATATTATATTCAAATTTAACCACAGCTTCCCATATCCAGATCTTGCCATTTGCCCAGATTTAATGACCTTAGGGTAGATTTTCTTAGACAGCCATTATAGATTGCCAAGCAGGTAGTCCTCAGGTTATGATAACTCAATGGGACTGGAATTTCTGTCACTAGTAATGTGGTCAAAATGTGAAGTCATCAACTGCATTGCTAAGATGGCAATCCCCACAGTCTCAACTGCTGTCTTAACCCCCAGAATGACACAGGTTATTAAACAAGGATATCACATGATTACAACATGGAAACAGGAGAAGCAAGCAAGCTGACAGGTGAGAGTTACAGGTGGAAGGTACCATGGGTAGACAGTATTGAGCATTGGCAGGTGGGTGTCCCGGGGAGGCACAGGAGGTGCCATGGGCAGGTGCTGCAGAACATGGCTGTGGGAGCAATTTGTGATTTTCCCTGCCAGTTTCCCCATTGACTTTCCTTGAAAGAAGCAGACAGAAAAAGTTACAAATGGCAATCCTGTGACTGCAAGATGCTGCAACTGATTTAATTGCAAGCCGGTTGCCAAGGGCCCAAATCACAATCACGTGATCACAAAAATGCTGCAGCAGCCACAACTTCAAGGATGAGTCACAAGTTCGGTGCCGTCATAACTTTGACTGGTTGCTGAACAAGCGGACATAACCGGAGTACTACCTATGATGCAGTTTGTGTGTTTGTGACTTAGCATGAAGCAATAGTCAGTGTCCTTCCTTTTTAAAGAGCTTGGCTAATAGGCCTAAAAAGCAGCCAGTTGCACAAGTCTGCTGAGTATGACTGAAGTATTTTACTCTCTTAAAGAGAAGTTTGCAGGAATTTCTCATCTTTGTATAATTGGCTATATTACATTCATGGTTTTTTTTTAATTTATTTCCATAGAAATATCCTTACAGTTTGATAGCTCTGTCTTTAAAATGTGCAAATTCATTATTTCGTAACGTTCACTGACCAAAAAGTCCTCTAAAATAAAAATCAGAGAAAGCTAATTTAGAGTAAGACGCTAAAGCATTCAGGTGTAGCAGCAGGATTTCTATGAATTCTACCATTTGTCCATTAACGAAGCCAAGCCTTCTGGTCTTAGTGACTCAAGCATCTGCCTCTACTTCTGCCTAAAAGAACTGTTCATTGGCGCCTTTATTAGAAAGTTCTACAGCTGAGCCGATCAGTTGGTCTTGTCGCTGGCCCATCCAACAAAAAGGATTCTTGCTGTGCTTTCTGAAAAAGAGGAAACATTTTCAGCACAATCTTTAACATAAGGTTCATCATTTACTCCTAAACACACAGATCCTCAAACTTTGGGGTATTATGACCCTCTAAAATACTTAATGAATTTGTGTGACACTCTTTTACAATCTTACCTTCCCTCTGTTCCAAAGCAGATTTTTCCTAGGGCAGTGGTTCTCAACCCGTGGGTCGGGACCCCTTTGGGGGTCGAATGACCCTTTCACAGGGGTCGCCTAGGACGATTCACAATAGTAGCAAAATTACAGTTATGAAGTAATAATGAAAATAATTTTATGGAGGAACTGTATTAAAGGGGATTAGGAAGGTTGAGAACCACTGTCCTAGGGGATGTCAAATTGTCTCCCCATTGCAAAATTGTTTTCTGCAAGAAGTTCAATGCCCAGGCTGCCTGGAGTGAATATGCACATTCACTACTAGGATCCAGCATCAAATCCAGGAAAAGTCATCCCTGGAGGGTCTATGACAATCCACCATGGCCAACTTGCCACAGCGAACTCGCTGCAGGACAATCACTGTAGGACAAGAGTTATACTAATATCAAAGAAATGGTGGAATAGAATCATTAAAGAAGGGATGCAAAAGGAGGGGCAGAATGAAATGGGAATGACAAAAATTAAAATAATTTTGTATTCATTTTAAATAATGAAATAGAATTGTTAAATTGTCCCACAGCAAGTTGTCCCATGGAGAGTTGTGCCATGGCAAGTTAGACATGGCGGATTGCCCGAAGCAAGTTGGCTGTGGCAAGTTGTCCCATTCTGTCCCTGGAAGAGGAGAGAGATGAAGACTCTGCCAAGTTAGACCCTGCCAAGAGCCGAGGTGGCACAGTGGTTAGAGTACAGTACTGCAGGCTACTTCAGCTGACTGCTAGCTGCAGTTCAGCAGATCGAATCTCACCGGCT
>JANHFM010003836.1:64519-75291 GCA_032468115.1 Grayia smithii
ACTGGTGGAAGCTGTAGCCTAGAAGTAAGGAGATTTTTTTAAAAAAATTAATGGAATAACTTGCCTCCCGGAGTTGTGGATGCTCTATCACGGGAGATTTTCAAAAACAGACTTGACAGCAATTTGACCGGGATGGTACAAGATCATCATTTGTCTGCTTTGAGTAGTGGGTTGGACTAGTATACCTCCAAGGTCCCTTCCAGTCCTAAGATACCATGCTCTATGTTATAATGATTTTGAAGGAAATTCTGTTACTGATTACAGCAATTATCAATGGAAATAAATTACTTGAATACAAAATGTATTAAAATCAGATTAGAGTATTTTATCTAACCAATCCAACATTTGACATCATGAAAAAAGTATGAACATTTTGTATGATGTATAATTTGGTATTTTTGTTATCATATTGTTTTCTTAAGAGAATTTCCTACTTTTTATTGGGATAATCGCTTTCTTGAATAACTGTATATAAAATTTGGTAATTATAACTGTGGTAGGTTAGCTTCATGCTGTGAATAGCTACTGCAGGTGGAACTATTGGAAAAAGGTAGATTATTCTTGGTATAAACAATTTGTAGTGAAATGCATCCAGTAAATATTCATTTAAATGTTATTTACATCACCTATCTACCTTATAATGTTTTTTTTCTTTCCTGTTCCCTTTTCTGCCTACTGTATTTGCAGAAGTTTGTTGACATGATGAATCCTGAAATCTCTATACATGAAAGAGAATGAGAATAAATTTGAAATTTAGCTTCCCTCTGCTCCCATTTATTCACTGCACATGGTTGTAATTTCACAGACAGTTACTTGGCATTGAATCCCATTGATAGCAATTACATTCTCCTAGATAAATATCCATGGGAGCAGACAAATTTCATGATCAATGCTTGTATGAAGATTTACCCATCTATTTCGTTTTCATCATAAACAATTCCATATAGGCTGGGTGGGTTTAATAGTGATTAAATATTCATATAGACCCACTGTATATCTGCTATAAATACTATACAGACAAATATTGAAAAATCTTTTTTTAACCTTGTGATTTTGCAATGGCTTTAATCTATTCTGTCACCCTTTGATTATACTGTTAGAACTGTTTAGCCATCTATTTTGATTTAAAACTTTGCAGACATTGTCACCTGGGTTTTAGTAGAAAGATTTACACATTTTATAAATCCATACCTACATATACATGCGTGAAATAATATTGCTTATTACTAATAATGGATTCTTTTTCCCCCTGTTTCTTTCACTTCTTCCATCCCCTGTGTTTACTCTTTCCTCCCATCACAGAAATGGAATGTGAGTCAGACAAAGATCCGCATAATATCAACAATAATATTCATACTGTTTGGCTGCGTTCTGTTTGTTGCTCTTCCGGCAGTCATTTTCAAGCACATAGAAGGCTGGAATACATTAGATGCAATTTATTTTGTAGTTATCACCTTAACAACAATTGGATTTGGTGATTATGTTGCAGGTAATATTTTACTAAGTTCTATATGGAAAAATAAATCATATAACTTTATTATGTACATAAATGCCTTCCCAGTGTATATTGTTGCAAGAGACACTTTCTCTAAGCCCAGCCATCAATATTGATCTAGCAGTATTTTTTCCAGCATCCAGTCTGGTGTTTTCTCTAGGTCTTCCTGTTAGAATTGAAGTAGAGACCTTTTGAATGCAACATATTTGTTCCATTCAAAGATTTATTTATGTCCCAAACCATAAAAGTTTACTTCATGTTTTACCAAACATTTCCCATGAGAAAGAGTACCATTCAATTAATTAATTAACTTTAAAATGGTAAAATAAGGTACCATCAGGTTTTTAGGTGCTATTATATGAGATTGCCTGAATACAATATCCAAACATTAAAAATGAGCAATGTCTTGAAAAGTCCATAAATCATATGAGTTTTCATTGCTCTCATCCCCAAGATCTCCTAGGAGACATTGACATTCTGAAATTTCACAAAATATGAAACAATGTTGAAACTTCATAGTAGTAGTACTATGTAAAAACATAGTATTTACATTCAATATGCAGGTGTTATCTAGGAATTTCATTGTGGGCTCTCTCTTGCAGCTGGAAACTAAGCTAAATTGCTTTGCTTGATTCTGTTAAATATTCAAGTGAGAAGGAATTAGGATCTCTATATAATTTGTGTTTTATAAGAATGTATCACATCTGCATGGTAGTGTAACACTCTTGTAAATACCACTGTGCCTAGATAGATCCATACTATGCATAGTATGGATCTATCTACATTACTTCTTCAGTTTTCCTACTTCTGTGTTCAATTGATGATTCTTACCTCCAGAAAGTATATTTATGCAGATTTATTTTCCTGCTGCTACTGCATATTATATAACATGGCACATAATCTATTTGCAAAAGAGAATGTTGTTGCACTGTAAGCTAGTTACAGCAAGCAAAGAAAGGATATGAACTTGAGAATCAGGCTTATAGCCAATATTTGTATGGATGGATATGGTGTTCTGTTATATTTTATATTCATATGTGCATATAATACATGTTTAGTTTGTAAGATGAAAATGGCATCACTAACGTATTTTTTTCTAGCCTGAATGTTTACTTTTTCCTATGTATAAAGGTAACAGATATACATTGGGTTTTTATTCTATTTTTAAAAGTTCAGTGACTTTCATCCATTAATATGTATTATAGGGCCATGGACTTGCTTTAAAACTGATATCTTTTTCAGAACTAGAATATTAATATGTTTGTCTTGCTTTTGTGCACTAAAATATATATCCTGGTTATGTTTATAGTAAGAACAGTATGTACCAAAGGCCACTTAACTGAAACTGGAACACCAAGGACATTAGTAGTCTCTATCATTATACATTAATATAATGATTTGTCCCTGCAGCTCTCACTGGTTTTGTAGCTTTCATTACTATAAAGAAAATCACAGTTATTAGTATAGGTTCTGTGCATCTGTACTATTAAATGTTTTTTTCTTCTTTTTGCTGTGCCTTGCCATCTTTTGAAATAGAAGGATGGATGGATGATGGATGGGAGGGAGGGAACGAGGAAAGAAGGAAGGAAATAGAATTCAAGAAGAACACGTTCCTAAGTACAGAAGGTAGGACAGCCTAAATGGCAGAAGGTGGGACTTGGAACCCAACATGATTAGAGATGGTTTCTCACCACAAGGGAGGTTGCTCCTCCTCTTGCTCATGTCTCCAGGCAGGGCAAACAGCCTACCCGTTTTTTAATTTCTAGGCAAGGATATTGACAGGGATCTTTGCTTCTGTCTCTTCACCCTTCTAAACCAACTAACAGGTTGCCTCCTGTTGCTCATCCAGGCTGATCTAGAGAAGAAATGCTCTATCTTAGAAAAGATTAGTTATCATGAACCTGACAGAATTACCTATACAACACCACTGAGGTCAAAATAATAATTTCCAATACTGCATTTCAGATTCCCAAACACTTTAAAAAGAGAAAGGGGGAAAATAGTCAATGTTTACCCTTCAATCTTCTGTGTAATTAAAAACCACAGCAAAATTTTAAGTACATTAGAGTGCCAAAAATCTCAGCAATTTTTAATGTGTGTGTGAGAGAGAAAAGAGTTACAGATTTTCCCCTTCTCCCCAGCCCTCCTTCCTTGACCAGTTTGTCTTCATCTAATGGTGTGTCATATAGGTGTTTTGGGAACTGCTCAAATGTTTAGTCCCACTTGGTGCAGTTCACATTCCTTTCCAAGGCTCCAAGGCCTTGAAGACTAGAACAAGCTGGCTTTCACACCTCTGGTTTCTGTCACCCCTATCACCCCTTCCCCTGTGGCTCATCTCTAACTTCTACATGCTTCTCCTCTCCCCCCCCCCCCCCCAGCCATCTTGTTCATTACGGCAGATGACAGAAAGTTCAAGAAAATAGGAATCTGAATTAACTCAAATAAAAAGTTTTATCTACCATATCCCCATGATATCTTTCAGAATTTCAGTCTCTGATTGTTCCCTAGATGAACAGAAGTGTGAACAGAAGTAAATCAATGTTTAATTTAACTGATCTTTGAATCTGGTGCCTTGTTGGAAAATAGTACAATCACCTCTAAATATAGGATCAGGTTGCCAAGCAGGTTTTGGCTACTGTTGGTAGCAGACTCTATGTTTCGTTTGCATTTCCAAGATTTTATTTGGAAGTCTGATGCATTCTGTTTATAATGCTTCTGCCTTATTTATTTATTTATTTATTGCAGTATTTATGCCCTGCCAGATTTAAATACATCCATAATTAGTGTTAGTAGACTGCTTCTTAGGCTTAATATGTTGGTGCTGATGATTGGATTGCCCACTGGCTGAAGACTGGAGCAGTGGCCTGGAATATTAAGGGGAAGATTTCAGCAATTTCACTAATTCACTGGAATGAATGAAATTGCTTAACTTGTACCGGTAATTGAAAGTACTATTAAACATCCACAAGAGCTTTTACCTCATGTTGCCATGAAATGCCAAAAATACAGGTAGTCCTCATCTTACGTCCTTAATGGAACCTGCCCATTATGGTTGTCAGTCATGGTGATTGCAAAGTGGATCATCGTGTGACAGACTCAGTCTTATGACCTTTTTCTGAGGTGGTCATTAAGCAAACCTATTAGCAAAAGTACTATCAGACATTTTTGTTGAAAACTGGACATTAACGGGGTTTTGGCAAAAACAATCATGGTCATGTGATTGCAAGATGCTGTAAAACACTGTAAATGAGAGCTGGTTGCTGAGCACCTGAAATGCAATCTTATGACTATGGGTGGTGGTGGTGAGCATCCATAAGAACCTTGAAACTGGATTGGAACTGTGAGTACCTTTTAGTGGTCCATCTTAACTCTGAACAGTCACTAAGCAACCAGTCATAATTTGAGGAGTACCTGTATTTTGCTTCAATCATTGGAGTCAGTTGCTTTAATACTAGATGACAGAGATGACATAGTAGGGAGATGTAGAAACAGGCGTCAATCATAAATGCAATGCAGAAAATAATCAATTTAATATTTTAGTAATAGTTTGCCAGTGTTACTTAGATAACAAAAGTTTCAGGATGCAAGGAAAGAAAAAAAGTAAACAAATTACAATAAAATTAAAACATAGTAGACCTAAGTACATTGTGAATTAAGCACTTATAAATTTCTAAAACGCTTAGTGGGGAAAAAACTAGAAGGCTAAAGAGAGAGAGTAAATGATTACTAAAGAGGGAGTCAACCTATTCTCCAAAGCATCTGAAGAAAGGACAAGAAACGGATGGAAACTGATCAAGGACAGAAGCAACCTAGAATTAAGGAGAAATTTTCTGACAGTTAGAACAATTAATCAGTGAAATGACTTGCTTCTAGAAGTTATGGATACTCCAACTCTGGAAATTTTAAAGAAGAGATTGAAGAACATTTGCAAGAAGTGGTATATGGTTTCCTGCCTGAGCAGGGGATTAGACTAGAAGACCTCCAAGGTACCTTCCAATTCTGTTATTCTGTTATTAAAAAAGAAGCAGAAACTTTCCTTCTGTCAACTGTAATAATTTCAGAGAGAAAGACCCTGAGCTGCAAGAATAAATGATCTATGTTCAAGGCAGGAACTGAGCTCTCATCTCCCTTCCTTTCAATGATGAAAGGACTCAGATGTTAAGCTCCACCTCTAGACTGCAGTAATTGGGGAAAACGAGGAAAAAGGGATGGCCATGCAGCCCCTTCTTCCAGCAGCAGGCCTGAGTTCCCAAGGGTATCAACCTCACCTCCTAAGTCTACTCCCTTCCACACGACCTCATATTCCATTGCCTATCCCCAAAAAACTACCTTGTGCAGATCACATCTGAGCTATGTCACACCATGCATTTCAGCAGCCAGATATTGTAGTTCTACCCCGCATGGTCAGAATTGTTGAATACTCTAACCAACTGGAGCCCAGGAAGCTTTGTGTGCTTTCAGGCCCCAAAATATTTATCTCCTGCCTTCACCTTATTTATGCCACGGTCTGTAGTGCAGATGGGATTCTTATCTACTATATTTAAGGAAATTCTACCATAATCTATCTCAGTAAGCCACCATCTCAGTAGACAGCAGGGTTATACCTATTATAGGTTCCAAATATTGTGCCAAATATGATGATAGAAAGCTTAATCACAGCTGGAATGTAACTGGTTCCCCTGCTGTGGAAGGACAAGTACTTTCTGAATTCTTTTCTGTGTTCTGAGCAGCATAGAAAATAGCTTTTCTGTTTATCGAAGGCAATGTTTCTCAACCTGAGCAACTTTAAAATGTGTGGCCTTTGAATCCAAATGCACACATCTTAAAGTAAAGGTAGAGAAACACTGATCCAAGGAATGAAGATGATGGTCACAGGGAGTTGGAAGAGACCTTATAAGTCTTCTCATCAACCCCCTATAACATTTCAGATGAATAGTTGTCCTGTCTCTTCTTTAAAGAGATGGAGCACCCACAACTTCTGGAGGCAAGTCGTTCCACTGGTTAACAGTTCTCACTGTTAGGGAATTTCTCCTTAGTTAGCTCTCTTCTTGATTAGTTTTCATCCATTGTTGTATTGCCTTCTGGTGCTTTGGGAAATAGATTGACCCCCTCTTCTTTGTGGCAACCCCTCAAATATTAGACCACTGCTTTCATGTCACCCTTAGTCCTTCTTTTCACTGAACTAGCTATACCTAATTCCTGCAACCATTCATAAGTTTTAGCCTCAAGGTCTCTAATCATTTTTGTTGCTCTTCTCTGCACTCTTTCCAGAGTCTCTATTATTATTATTATTATTATTATTATTATTATTATTATTCAATAATTTTATACTTCTTCAATATTTTATTAGAGTTTTCAATACAGTAAAAGATTAAAAAGAAAAGAAAAATTAGAAAGAAAAAGATTAAAAATGAGAAAAAGGAAAGTAAAAAAAGAAAGGAAACCCAGAAATATGTCTTCCACCCTGCTTCTTAACACTTTTCCCTTCTTCTTTAACTCCTTTAATCCTCAAATCAGATAAATCATAAAATTATGATGATGATACCATCCTTACTTCATTTTTCTTGCTTTTATCTCTTAATTGTAACTTTGTCCATTGATGATTTAATGATTCATGGAGATTTATTCACTCTAGTATTTAGTAGACTGTATTTAATATTTAGATAAGAAAACTATCCATTGCATCCTTCCCTAACTACAGTATTCACTTGCTGTTAGAGCTAAGAGCAAGCAATCAACATTTAATTGATACAGGTTTTAGTTTTCTCCCAAGAAATGTAGGCATTAAAACCAGTAAAAGCAACATAAAGTACAAGCAGTGGCTTGTATACTTCTTAAACTAATAACTCAGTACAATCCTTTGCCATATTTTGTGTCTTTCCTCTCTAAAGCCCTTCTCTCATCAATGGGAATTGGTTCCATGAGAAACGAGTCTATCAACTTTTAGTATGAAGGCCTGTTGTAAATCTTACTATGTTAACCAGTTTGTTTTGCTAATAACTTGCTGGCAGCTGTTCCCCTTCCTTTCTTAAAATTTGACAGAATTACTGTTAATTCCCAGTCTTTGGGGACTCTGTCAACACAAGTACATAAATAAAATAAAAATGAAAGGTTTGGAAAGAGGAAGGTTGCTGTGTTCCTATATTGCTACTAGAACTGCTGGTTGGAGCTGGCTGATTGGAGGGAGCTGTTAGAAAATTCACAGATCTCCTTTTATCAGTGTCAGTTTTTGGCACTGCTGGTTTGCTAGGTGCTTGTTTGAATGAAGTTGATGGGGGAAACTGAGTAAGAACATGGATTATTAATATGACTTAGGAGGTTGACGTTCCATGAACATTAAAAATAGGAGGTATGATCATAGGTTGGCCCTTGCTATTATAGAAGGAGAAGCAATTTGGGCAGATCCTTCTGAGTAAGACTTTATCGGTTTAATGGAGAAAGTGTTCTGTTTCAAAGTGGAAACAGATGCTTCTGGAAAGGAGAATACATATTCATGGTATATCAAATCACAGTTTAGTATTATGTTCAAAAACCTATTTGATTTAAGAGCAAGTTATCTTTACCACTGAAATTGTATTAAAGTTCTAAGCTGCTTGGAATATAATTCTATCTGTTAATTTAATATTGAGTTGACTTTGGTCTTATCTGTGTTGTTCTGTGAAGTTAATAACTTTTAATAAATAGTAAAGAAGTATAAATGACAGGAAACAGGTATCCAATACAAATCTATATTTATTTGATTTCTTTTTAGGGGGATCAGATATTGAATATTTTGACTTTTACAAACCAGTTGTGTGGTTCTGGATTCTGGTGGGTCTTGCATATTTTGCTGCTGTCTTGAGCATGATTGGCGACTGGCTAAGAGTTATATCCAAAAAGACCAAGGAAGAGGTAAGGATCTCCCAAGGAATTTGCAAAGATATTATTAGTACTATAAAATTTTAATGACTTTTGTCCTTGCTATTCTCATAAATAGCCTAGATTGGACATTTATATTTCATTAGTATTATTTGTATCAGTATTTATTATTATTACTATATTATTATTATTATTATTAACCTCACTGCAATCCAACAAACAATGAGTAGTTTACCAGTAGAATAAACGAAAATACCAAAGTTTTTAAAAAATGAAAACCCATAAAACCCACACAAAGAGATTCATGACCCAAATGGCATTTGGAAAGGTTGGATGTTCAACATCTTCTGAAAGGTGTCCAAGGTAAGTGTGGAGCTAACCTCAACCAGAGATCATTCTGGCACCACCACTGAAAAACAATACTTCCAATTGTCTGACCTCCCTCCAATCCAGCAAAAATGAGGAACAATCATCTATTTCTTTTGCCAAATTGTAATTGACTTCTGTTTCATAGATATGGTCCTATAGGTAACTGAGCCTCAAGCTATAAAAAGCTTTATGGGTTAACACCAGCACTTTAAATTTCACTTTGGCAGCATCCTCAGAGCAGTCTGGGTTCATAATGTATATCTGGGTATCATCTCAAATAGCTAAATGGCATCTCCCAGTGGCTTTATATAGAAAAAGGGAAAAAACTGATCCCTGAAGTACAATACAAAGGAAGAACCACTAAGTTGATTTCTCCTCCCCATCACTACTGACTAGAACAATGGTGGGTTGCAATCGGTTCACCCCAGATTGGGTGAACCAGTAGCGGCAGTGGCGGGAGGCTCCGCCCACTCACCCGGACACTTCTATGCATGTGCAGAAGTGTGCGCGCGCACCCACAGTGAACCGGTAGCAACAGGATTTGCAACCCAGTACTGGACTGGAACCATGGTGGCGCAGTGGTTAGGTGCCATACTGCAGGCTACTTCTGCTTCCTTCCAGCTGCCTGCAACTTGGCAGTTCAAATCCCACCAGGCTCAAGGTTGACTCAGCCTTCCATCCTTCCAAGGTAGGTAAAATGAGGACCCAAATTGTTAGGGGTAATATGCTGACTCTGTAAAAGAGCGCTGTAAAGCACTGTAAAGCTGTATATAAGACTAAGTGCTATTGCTATCTACCAAGATAGGTTTAGGAGTTGAACTACTCCTCCCAATCTCTAACCACAACAGACAGTTCAGGATGATACTGAGGTTGATGAGAAGCTGTACAAAACTAGAATAGGCATACCAACTCTGTCCACGTCATGCCAAAAGTCATCAATCAGAGCAACTAATGGTGTCTATTATGAGTCCAGATGATCCTTATCTCTTAGAGTGCTTTGTAGTTGATTCTGAACCATCTTCATTAAAAAAAAAGACTAGGTACTAATTAATAGTCCCCCTTTAAAGAAGACTGTGACCTCTTTTAAGGACACCAGTATCATTCCCTGGTCAAGGAACAAATAACCTCTTGGATCTAGGAAACGACTTCCTTCCAGATATCAAAAAATCCTGCCAGCAGGTAACTGAGGGTATCCTAAAAAACACCATTTACTCAGAGGAACCAGCCAAAAATAACCCTAGGAAATATCCCAATCATCACACCAGATCCTGCCCATGTGGAATCCAGATAGAAGTGAATCTGAGTGGCTATACAGAAAAGAACATAAACTTTTTTTTCATTTTATACTCTGTAAAATAAACAAAGCAAAATTATCCTCTAACATCAATAACTGTTGGCAACCATTTGTGGGTGAAGCATACACAAGTTACAAAATGTTGCTATTTTTAGAGAAATAAATTCATTTTGGTTGCTTAACAGCAAATGCAAATAGAAGTTATCAGTGTGCCCCAGAAATTTAAATAAAAGAGGGTAATCAATGTCCCTGTAGAGCTGCAAATACAAAAGAATATGGACTGTGGTTTTTACAGCATCAAGTTACAGGGGCAATTTATGTATTTATTTATTTATTTATTTATTTATTAAACCAATTTATACAGCCACCCATCTCACAGACAAGTGACTCTGAATGGCATACAACAAATTAACAAATTGGTTAACAAATACATTAAAAAGTATAGAAATTAAACCAAAGCAAATAATAATAGGAATGTTAAAAATAGCAGAGCCATCTCACTAATCAATTTATTCCTGCAGGAGTTTCATGTGGGGTTTTCCTATATTTCCCTTCCAAAGCAGTTGTGGGGAGAGCATTAAACTGGGCTAGTTCTGTTCTATACAGAACATGCTACTTCAATATAGAGCAGGGGTGGGCAATTACGGCCCCTTTACAACTTGTGGACTTCAATTCCCAGAATTCCTGTGCCACCATGGTTGGCTCAAGAATCCTGGGAGAGTCCTCAGGGAATGTATTTGCTCACTCCTAATATAG
>JANHFM010003837.1:24020-38801 GCA_032468115.1 Grayia smithii
GTCCCAGGAGGCTGTAGGGAGGCCTACTAGGCCTAAAACGAGGGGACGGGGGCGTGAGGGGGGGTGCATGCATGCACAGAGGGGCAGGGCACGGGGGCTCACGTGTGCACTGTATTATGAGTGCCGGCACGCGCACATGCGTTTGGCACACAGCGACAAAAAGGTTAGCCATCACTGTAATAAGGCAGCAGTCCCCAACTTTTCCAGCTGGGCAGCCTAACCTGGCACGGGGATGGGGTGTGATTGGCAGGTGCTCAAGGGTACACAGTTCCATTTGTGTGAGAGTCACGTGCCCTCCACCTGCGTGAATGGAGTGGCAGGCACTGGTGCTTGAATGGAGGGCACTTATGCTTGCGAGTGAAGCTCCGCTCCCATGAGCAGAGGCTGCTCACAGGCAAAGCTCCGTTCACACGAGCGTGATAGAGCTTCACGAGCATTTGTGCACTTGCCCTCAGCTCAGGCGAGTGGAGCTTCACGCATGCGTGCTTGACCACTTCTCCTGCAGCGCGGTTTCAAACAGGCCCGGTAATGGGCCATGGCAGGGGGCCTGGGAACTCCTGTACTAAGGGAGGCATCCCCAGCTAACATTTACTCAGAGTTGCAAAACAAGTCAAACGGCTTCCAGGATTCTTAGTGTGACTTTACATTCCCCTCTTGTACATCCACAAGGAAACAACTGGCCATTTAAAAAAAAGTGTGGTGTCATAATGCAAGCAAGGGCACCGGAGCCAAGAATAAAACAAATGTCTCGTTCTTCCCTTCATTTGGCTATAAATAACAGTTAATGCAAGCATGATGTAATCTGAGTTTACAGTAATGAAGGCTCCTCGGGGAATTCGTTGGATCAGCCCCAAGGCTTGCTGAAAGCCTTAGAACCAGAGGTGGGTTTCAACAGGTTCTGACCAGTTCTAGAGAACCAGTAGCAGAAATTTTGAGTAGTTCAGAGAACTGGTAAATACCACCTCTGACTGGCCCCGCCCCCATCTATTCTCTGTCTCCCGAGTCCCAGCTAATTGGGAGGACATGGGGATTTTGCAGTCACCTTCCCCTGGAGTGGGGTGGGAATGGAGATTTTACAGTATCCTGCCCCTGCCATGCCCACCAAGCCATGCCCACCAAGCCATGCTCACCAAGCGACACCCACAGAACCAGTAGTAAAAAATTTTGAAACCCACCACTGCTGAGCTACCTTGGGCTGACAAGTAGAGTAGAATAAACTGGTAGATGTATAGGGGACCAGAGAAGAGAGAAGCTCTTAGCTGTCTAGAAGTACCAAATTGAAATTCGCCTCTTGGCTACAGAAAAATGACTGTTGACTGTCACTCATGTTGAAATGAAAACTCCCACCATCTAACATCAAGCAATGTAGTGTCTATTAATTTCTAGCAATACTAAGAGTTACTGTGGCAGATTAACCCAAACCACTATTGTGAAAAATTAGGATAGGAGAGGATATAGGATAGAATATAGAATAGAAGGATAGGATAGGATAGGATAGGATAGGATAGGATAGGATAGGATAGGATAGGATAGGATAGAAGAATGGAACGGAATGGAACGGAATAGAAGAATGGAATAGAACAAGTGCAGTAATAATTTAAAATTCACTTTTTTACAGATTACAACGCAGTTTGTCAATAGCGACATATTAAAAGGAGAGAATCACATTTTTTTAAAAAAATGGGCAAATTTTGAAAAGTGCATGTGTATTTTTATGAAGAAGGGCATACAAAGTAAGCATACTGCAGGCAAAATTACCTGAAAATATAGATGCAATTTTCATACAGCTTACTAAAAAAAAAAGTGCAGAATCAGGATGCGATAAAATGTACAAGGCTGGAAAAAATGAGATAATCAGCAAAAATGAACTGGAATGATTTGTCCACCTTTGCTCATAGATGACTTTTCGTAAGCCGTTCTGTCTCTTAGCCCGACTGTTCTAAAGTCTTTTGGGTCAATTATCCATGATATATATTTGTTCTTGTATTTGCTGTTTTTATTATTTTTACTAAGTAATGCTGCTTTTAAAATTCCCTTCTTGTCCTTTGATATTTCTTTTTTTACTTAACGCTGCACTTTAATATGAAAAGAGAAGTGCAAAACGAAAAGCAGAGAGAAGACTATCTTAATGGGGTGTGGGGGGGGGGAACCCAGGATATTAATCTCAGGTGAGCGTGCCTTGGCCTCCAAAGAGGACTTCTCTTTTTAAAATAAACCAAATATAAATGGTGGAGGGATTTGTCCCTGAGAAACCTGGGTATAGACAGCATCGTTCATATATGATTGACAGGTATGGGATATCAATAGTATCACTATTCTATTATTAAATAGAATCAATATAATTTTAGAAGATGGTTGGATGAACGATGGACGGACGGACGGATGGATGGATGGATGGACTTTCAGATAGATAGATAGACAGACAGACAGACAGACAGACAGACAGACAGATAGATATAGAGAGATGAGAGAGATGAGATAGAGAGAGAGAGAGACAGACAGACAGACAGACAGATAGATAGATAGATGATATAGGTAGGTAGGTAGGTAGGTTGGTAGATCAGCCCTCTCTAAGCAGTTTACAGAGTCTCTTGCCCCCCAACAATCTGAGTCCTCATTTGACCCACCTCGGAAGGATGGAAGGCTGAGTCAACCTTCAGCCTGGTGAGATTTGAACCGCCAAATTGCAGGCAGCCAGCAGTCAGCAGAAGTAGCCTGCAGTACTGCATCCTAACCACTGTGCCACTGTGGCTCATAGATAGGTAGGTAGGTAGGTAGATCAGAGAGAGAGAGAGAGAGAGAAATAATGATATACACAGTAAATTGTATTGGGCTTCCTGCTTGAGCAAGGGATTAGACTAAAAGACCTCCAACGTCCCTTCCTCGTGTGGTTAAAACTTCATTTTCCTCCAGTATCTTCCTCTCTTCTCTTTTTTTAACCGATGAAAAGCAACATTGATCAATCAGCCTTATAATCCCCAACGTTTCAATATCCACTTCTAAGACTCCTTCTAAAAGTTAGCAGGAGGTTGAGTAGGATTGGGGGAAAGGAAGAAAACCAATGTGCAGTAGAAGACAAACTTTTTTCTCTTCCCCAGTAATTAAGGAGCACAATTCCAGGCCTCTCTCTGCCTTGATTATCTCTTTGCCTGCCTGTTTACTTTGTCGTAGTCCGATCAATGCCGGAGAAGCATCCTAGTTTAAGAAGACCTGGAGTTGAAATGAAAATCGAATGGCCCTGACAATGCAAAAACCATTTGCCGGTTGGACAAAACAAAGATTTTTGTTTTGTTTTGTTTTGAGTTGGGTTTGAAGAAAGAGCTCCTGCAGAGCGCCAGTTTGTCTCTAAGAGCCGATGTTCAAGAATTCACGCTGGGTAGCAGAACATGAAGCTGTGGAGCCGTGGTGAAATTCAAACATTTTCCCTACCGGTTCTGTGAGTGTGGCTTGGTGGGCGTGGCTTGGTGGGGGGGTGTCATGTGACTGGGTGGGCAGGGCCAATTTTTTTTTTACGTTTTAAAGCATTTTTTAAGTAAAAAAAGTTTTTAAAAAGTTCCGACGATCAGCTGTGACAATCAGCTATGTCCGCGATCATCGGAACCTTTTAAAAGCATTTTATTTACTACCAATTCAGGTGAACCGGTCCGAACCAATAGCATTTCACCCCTGCTGTAGAGGTTGATGGTAGCTCTTGCGGTGAAAACATTTTCAATATTACAAGGCCTATGAAAGTCTTCTCCAAGGTGAGGAGACCAGGCAAGATGCATATTTGGAATCTCTAGGCCTCCATTAGAGTCCTCATTCAAGAGTCCTTGAATTCCATAGACTCTTTTCTAATGCTAATTTGCCTTCAATTTTCTTGTGTATAGCAGGCGTGTCAAACTCAATTGCATTGAGGGCCACATCGGGATTGTGTTTGACCTTGGAGGGCTGGAGTGGGTGTGGCCACGGTGGGCATGGCCAACTCTATATCACTCATGATGGGGGCATCTGTGGTGGCTCAGGCAGGCCTGGGGGATCCATTTACAGCCCTCTGTCAGCGAAAACAGAGCCCGGGAGGGCTGCGCGTGGCCCTCCCAAGCTCTGTTTTCGCTGGCAGAGGCACTGCGGGCCAGTCCTTCACTATTTCCAAGGTGGCACCACAAGCCAGATCTATGCATCCGTAGCCTGAATTCGGCCCACGGACCTTGAGTTTGACCCCCCTGATGTATAGGTGATAAGAAATAAACTTGTAGTTGTCAGGCCTGGAAGCCATCTTTGCACTGGATCTTCTGGGAAACTGGGAGAGGGGATTCTATGGAGCAAGGGAGGTATATATTCATAATAACATTCCTTTCTCAGAGAGTCAAGGACATCTTGCCCTGCACCTGGATGGGTATAACTGGGAGGCATCTCCAGTTGGGACGGTGCATTGATTGGGCCATGCAATGGACATGTGGGTGATGGGGCAGGGGATTGGACTTTCTTTTGGATGGGGAAAATTTGGAACTTTTGGGTTTTCCCAGTGGTGCCAGTATGACATCTCTAATAAAATGGAACTTTGGGGAACTTCGAGCCTCAGAGTCTTCTTTCATTGAGGATGTTACTTGGAACCCTGATAGTAGTGTTTTTGAACTCCATTCCAGCCCCCTGACTTCTAGTATCTTGCATTAAATGTCTAATGTTATGGAAGGATCCACATTCTCCTCTATTGCCACCCTCCATTTATCATGCAGAAATGCCACTCTTGAGATTGACAGTTTGTTCTTTGGTTTTGCTATCACACTGGAAAGCATCAAGCTGACACTCTGTGCAGCATTCTTAAACAAACGATTGCTGTGTGAAATATGGGGTTGCTGGTGGGGGCTTCCTCCCTCTGGGGGGGATTGTCATGACAATTGTGTTCTACTCGAACTAGCATTTGAACAGAACAGCCTCACTCCATGGCAGGAGTTTTCGCCTGGAGTTTGATTGAATCGCAGTGGTCTCAGATCTCAGTTGTCTCCTCTACTGAAAATGCTACGCAGTGCCAGAACTGTTTGCATACGGCAACTGGAATTTGAAAATAGCAAACAAATGGATTGGACTTAAGCACCCATTAGATGGACAGGTGTTGATTTATCTTAATCAACTAATTTCTGATGGCTCTACATAATGCTACAAGGAAGTGACAAACATCTTAAGGCCATCATTAATATTCAGACTGATCCTAACATGCTTAAACAATGGAAAACCAGCAAAATGAATTTTAACAGGAACAAAGGCAAATCCTCCATTAGGTAAGAAATTCAAAGACATGAATCAAGAAAGAAAGCATCACACTGGGTTGCACTATACATAACAGGATATAAGTGAATCATAAGCTGAACATGTGACTAGTGAAACATCTGCAAAAATAGCAAATTCAGTCCTAGTCCATACCAAGAGATGTATAGCACCAAGAAAAGTCATCGTTTATCTCATTTCTCTTTTTTTATATTGGTCAGAAGCCACCTGGAACATTAGAGCCAAGACTAATAGTTACATTTTAGGAAAGATGTAAAACTGAAGCATGTTCAGAGCATCATGACATGCTGATAAACAAGATAATAAGGTACCTGAAAGAAAAAAAAGATGAATTAGAGCTGTGAGGGTAGTTATGGAAAGATGTACTTGAAGGCTTGTCATATAGAAGATTGGCAAATTTGTGCAAAGTTGTTTTGGAAGACAAAAGACCAATGGGATTACATTTTGGCTGGACATCAGGAAACATTAAAAAAAGAAGAAGAAGAACTGTTCACTTGGGGGTAGGGTGAGATCTCCATCACTGGAGATGTTTAAACCTAAGTTGGATGGAAATGTGCAGAGATGCTGCAGAAGTTTCCTGTACATCACAAGAGATTAAACTGGATGGTACAATGATTTTTATGATGCTATTGTTCTGTTGATCATCTCTAATTGAGACTATATCTGATTACATTTAATAACTAGATAGATTGAAGACTGAAGCCCAACCTCCCAAATGGGCAGTCTATGATTCTAGATTGAAGCAATTTCCTAATAAAATATTCCAGCTCTTCTATTTCTTTCCTGTAGCCATTTCTCATAAGATTTTGTTGCTACATTACATTACATTACATTACATTACATTACATTACATTACATTACATTACATTACACTATTATTATCACCCTGAATCAATCCACTGCAGGAGGAAAACCCTTCTTCATTGAAGATTATGAACCATAATCAATAGATAGATGATACATGACATATGATAGATAGATGGTAGATGGTAGATGGTAGATGATGATAGATGATAGATAGATAGATAGATAGATAGATAGATAGATAGATAGATTAGATAGAGATAGGTAGATAGATAGATAGATAGATAGATAGATAGATAGATAGATAGATAGATGATAGACAGATAGACAGAAAGACATACAATTGTCTAATCTAGGGTTGAGAGAGAGAGACTGGCCTATGCCTGAGAGAACACGTCCATGTGTCTATCTCTGTGTATGTGTGTGTGTGTACATACACCTCCATATACTTTCTCTCTATATTATTCCATACAATATTGCCATTTAATCTAGAATCTAACACTGATATGATTAAGTACTATTATAATTTGTGGATTAACTCATTGATCTCCGATTGCAATATCCTTCTTATCCACTAAGATGGTTAAGAATCAAGGATTTTTTAACAGTTTTTTTTGGGGGGGTGTTTGTCTTAAATTCCTTTCCATAGGGCTCTCAACTACATATCAAAGCTAGAGATCTAGGGTTCATTTTTGAGTTCTGTCCTACCCCTAGTGAACTAAAAAAATCTACCTTACTGGCCCGTTTCACAGTAAGATGGGCTTTGTACTACAATGGAGTACTGAGCCAACGAGTACCATTTTTGTTTTATAATCTGTAACATTGTGTACCTTTTATGTTTTACCTAGAGTGACAGGCATTAGCCATTTAAAATGACAGTCAATGCCACTATTTGGACAAAAGCAGATTCCTTTTTTAAACGAACTTCATTTCTCTTTAAAAGAAGAAGAAAAATAACTGCTCTAGGAGAGCAGCAGTGATTTGAATCTCATATTAGAGGGATTTAACTTTGATTTTAACATACACACACACACCCTTTATGCTGAGAATTTGGAGCATGGAGAAGGAATAGCTTCCAATGTGCTGAAAGAACATTAAAAAGGACTGAGGGTTTTGTGTTTTTTTTGCTTTGACTTTTGATGGGGTGGACATTGTTAACCAAGATGACTCAATTCCAAGGAGTCTGTCTTGTTCCAATGGTGGGTTATAGCCCAGAGTCAACATTAATAGAGAATAATGTAAGTCAGTCATGTAAGGCAGCACTCAAACTTATGTAGAACAAGAGGGGCAGGACTCAGCCATAATGTTCAAATCAATTTTCAGAAACATCTGTGGCTTTCCCCCTCCTTATTATTCTCTGATAGATAATGAACTTGGTCTTATTTCTTATTTTATGTATGGGGGGTATGGAGTGAGAGATACTTTTATATAAAAACAAAAACAACAAAAAAAGAAGCATTAAAGCCAAATTCTTCCCTTTTGAAGATTAAAGCAACCAACTTGAAAGTTTTGGCGGACCTCTGTTGTGGTTTGTTTGTAGAAAAATGTTAATTTAGATACATTTACTGGAAGGAACAACCCTTTTACTGGGATCTAACGGCATGATCCAGTAGGTATTTCCATTTCAGCTGCTACATTCCATCTTGGGTTAATTATGTTTTATTGTCCTGTTGAGTGCCAACAGTACAGAAGTATAACGCATGATCGTAATTAAAATGCCATGGCAAAAAAATAAATAAATCACCCAATTGGCTATAATTAAGCCTTGTGTTCTAGGCAGAACCAAAACATAACTTCATCTTCTGTGTGAATGTTGTGTTACTATTTGTCCTAATAAAAACAGTTGCCTTTAAATGAAAACAACATTTTTTAGTCAATCATACTAATAAACAGCTGAATCTCTTTAGTGACTTTAATATAATCATTACATTGGTGTCAAACTTCTAAGACTTCAGATTCCTGTGTTCGGAGTTATGAGATTCACATTTTCTTTCTCCATCATTTTTTCTGAGGGAGGAATCATTGCCTTAATAAAAGCCATGGACTAGAGATTAACCAAAGACAAGATTTAAGCAGATGAGGGTGAAAACAATTGAAGGAAAGGACAGCATATTTCCCAAGCTTTTGATAACTGAGAACAAAGGATGGTATAAACTTTCAAAACGCTATGTCGAACTCTACAAATATCCCTTTGAACATCTAATAAATACAAACATTCTGGTAGGCCATTCACATAATATAAACTACTTCCATTACAGATTGGGCACTTTCTGGTTTAATTAATTGTCACAGTCATATACCCTCCTTGAGTACTATCAATCAGGCAACAGATTATAGCATTACATCAAAACACAAATTCATTTTTATTTATATGTAAAGATCATTTTTAAGTTTCTCTGTCTTGATGCTATTCAACCTTGACTTGGTTCCTGGTTACTACTCATTTAGAACATCAATAAAAAATAGGTTTTATAGGTTATACTGGGAATCAATTTTAAATATCCCACAATGAGCAAAGATCCCACTTCCATTTTTTTTTCTATGAAAATTATATGAACTTTGTCACGAAATCACTAAAACTTACTCAGAAGAGACTTTATGACTTGCAAATTGTACCCTTGTAAACCACAAAAATAATGTACACCATGTAATAACAGAATATCTATTCTGGTCCTTAGATTTCCTAACTTTGATCAAAGTTACCTTTGAAATTCACCAAATGTAGTGTTCCAAAATTAATTTGACCCAATCACTTTCAGCCTAAAACATCAGGTCAGGCAACAAACTAGTCACTCAATTCCTGTTCCAAATGATGATCAATATTCAATTAATCTAAATTAATTTAAAAAAAGCAGACTCTTGAGGGAAAACACTAGGAAGAAATATGTTTTCTTTATCCAAAAATCATGCTCTTTTTTGTAACTGCTTTGTAGTTAGTTCATAATACATATTATTACTAACAGTACACTGACATACTGTATGCAGAGATCAAATATGAGCAGAATGAAAGATTTATAATAAGGAAATGACAATTTTTAGAGAAAAATAAGAATACTGAATACTGGACAACATGTGCTTAGGCTGAATTTCTGTAATATGCAAGAACTATAAAGATGAACCTAAGAGTAACAGAATGAGGGAATTTTTTTTTTCATAGTCCCCCTTACACCATTCTTGGTTCTTCCTCCTCCTGCTCCTCCAAAGAAATGCACGATAGTTAGAAAAACATTTAGGGTAAAAACCAGGAAGAATTTCACTCAGCGAAGACACATATGGAGTTCGCTTCTACAAAGCTATAAAAATGATTGCCAATTTGAATGGCTTTAAAAGGGGATTTGACAAATCCATGCAGGATAAATACTATCGGTGACTTCTAATCATGCTAGGTATAAATTACCAGTTTGGGAAATGCTGGTTGCCAGCAGAATATCAGAAGATATTGTAAAAGATGTTATTGATACAGCTCACGGGCTTCCCTTGAGACCTTGCTCAAGGGAAACCTAATTTCTGAAGGACCATCTGTTCAATATTCCCAATATCCAATATCATCATTTCCTAAACTGATTACATTTTGAGCACATATCTATAAAACATCAATAATACATTCACCTTCTTTGTGGATGGCATCTTTTAGCAATTTTTGCTGAACAGTAATCCTTTATTGGAAAATCAGGATGAAGTCTTGTAAAACCTATGTAAAAATTTTAAAGTATAATTATTTTAATCTTGCTTTCCTGGCAGATTAATGAGAATCATGTAACTTCCTCGCTCTCCAATTTTTTTTTCTAACTGATTCATTCCATACTTACAGTTGTTTCATTTAACATCAGGGAGCAGAGAGATCAAGCTAATTCAATGAGTATCAAAGAAGTCAAGTATTTTGAGTCTTTTGAAGTTTTAACAAATTATAAGTTATCAGGGACACCTTGTTAAATGTAATTAATTGGCACTGTCTTTAGGATTTTATTTATTAAAGAATTTTTTTCAGCCACCCGACTCACACATAGTAACTTCCCTAGAATAACAGAGTTGAAAGGGATTTTGGAGGTCTTCTAGTCCAACCCCCTGCTTAGGCAGGAAACCCTACATCACTTCAGACAAACGGTTACCCAACATCTTCTTAAAAAGTTCCAATGTTGGAGCACCCACAACTTCTGGAGGCAAGTTGTTTGACTGATTAATTGTTCTAACTGTCAGGAAATTTCTCCTTAGTTCTTAGTTGCTTCTCTCCTTGATTAGTTCCCACCCATTGCTTCTTGTCCTACCTTCAGGTCAGGGGTGAAATCTAAAATTTTTCCCTACTGGTTCTGTGGGCATGGCTGGTGGGTGTGGCAGGGGAAGGATACTGCAAAATCTCAATTTCCTCCCTTCCTGGGGGAAGGATATTGCAAAATCTCCATTCCCACCCCACTCTGGAGCCAGCCAGAAGTGGCATTTGCTGGTTCTCTGAACTACTCAAAATTTCCGCTACCGGTTCTCCAGAACCTGTTAGAACCTACTGGATTTCACCCCTGACCCAATTCCAGTCTTCATCACGGACTATATTGCTTTACTTCCCACTCAAGCAGAGTGGGAGAATTCTGGGCATATAGCATTTAGGCCAGCCATCCACATTCCACAATCACAATTTGCTATGGTTTAAATCTGTAGTTTGTCCTTCCTAATATCCAAATTCCTCTAAGAGGTGGATATTCAAAAGCCCTAAACATGGTAAGGGAATGTACACACATAGGCACATGCTCACACATACCTCCATCTCCACCTCTCGCCCTTAACCACTGAACAGTGACAGGAAAGATTTGACTAGGCAGTAGCTATGGCAACAATACTCTGTGTAATCAGGGGTGTTTACAGTTGTTTGGTACCCTGTAACTATTACACAGTAGAATTCAATTGCAATAACTTTTCAGACCTACCCATGTAAATAATCATCATGTAGGTCAGAAGGAATAGAACATGATGCCTTAACCAATAGACCAGAGACTCAATTTCTCTCTCTCTCTCTCTCAGTACAAATTGCCTACTATTTCATAATGTCTTAAACTGTCATCCTATCCTAATTAATATATAAAATTGCTTCATTCAATGAATGAGATGAGGTCAGAAACATTTTCTTTACATAACCATTCAAGTTACGGTCATCTATATACATCTACAATCCATCAGTTAGCAGATATATTGGATTTTAAATTTCATAACTGCTAATGAAATCTTCCTTCTTGAGGTTGGGATATTAGGCTAGTCACTTATTTTTAAGCAAACAAAATGACTGGTATCTTAAATCAAGTCTACAAAACGTTATGGCCTATATCCTCATAATAAACATTAATATTTTATATCAATATTGTGGATATTTAATAGATTTGATGTTATAATTAATATTAGTACAGTTAATTTTAGTTAATATATTACTAACATAATCTCAAAGCGGATAGACTATCACATAAATTCTGGGCCTCACAGAATTCTGTAATTTATTAAGAAATGTGACGATTTTAAAACTAGACTTTTAAAAACTATTTGTGGGAAACCTTTTCTTCAAACAAGATCATCAGAAAGATGATACCATAACACTATTTTACATATAGTTTTCTTTAAAATATGTTCTGTATAATCCTGAGAGGCACCTTTTTTTATTTTACTTCATTCCCATTCTCCATAATGAAATCATTTTGATCAAGTTCCAGAGCCATTTTTAGATCTCACAGATAGCAGTTTACTTGAAGCAAATATTAAAGCAAAGGTTTGCTATTTTAAATAAACGATAGTAAGAATTTTTCATGGATGTGATTGATCTTGCAATGGAAAAAAGGATTTGTTTTTGCATTTCAAATAAAGAGTAAAGAGTATGGATCTCCCTTCCTTAAGCCTCTTGCTGAATATGATGGTGCTAATCTGGACTATGTCACTGATGGTGTGGATCACTTCTCAGCTGAGATGTTGAATTGCAAAAGTATAGTAAGGCAGAAAATCAAAACTATTTACATCAGGCAGTTCAACTAAAATTCATCAATGTGGCACACTAGCTAATGATTTCTAATTAATCTAGCTTTCTATAACATGGTATATATTTGACTTTCAGAATATTTATTGTTCTGATTAATTGTTTGTTTTAAACACCATGCCATTATCAATTCTTCTATTTAATTAGGTAGAGCAGGAATTATCAATATATTTATGGTCAGGGGCTATGCTGTTATTCCCCCTTCTTCCAATTTCTGAGGGTCATATTGTAATATGGTGGTGGGATCAGACTGGTCTGCTTTTTGTTATAGTTTTAGAAGACAAGGGTGGTTTAAGGTGAAAAAAAGTGGTGTGTTAAGATGAATTGAAGCTTTGCTGATCTTAGGAAGATTGAAAGCAAACGAGCTGAACAAAGGAGTTCAACGGCAAGAAGAAACAAGGAAGAAAGGAGAATGTTCAAAGTTGTGTGGTCTCAAGCATTGTGTGCTGATGTTGTGGCCCGCCAGTGGCCAGCAGAGCTGGCAGCAGATTTGGACAGTGAGAAGGTTGGGGAGGAATGTGGGCCAGTCTGGAGTCTGGGGAAGGCTCGGATGAGGGCTTTGAGTCGGAGGCAGAGAGGGGACCAAGGCCATCTGGCAGTTCTTTGCTGCCTCCAGAGTCTTTGGAGTCTGACATCAGCGAAACAGAAGAACAATGGGAGCCTGTTCCCAGTGTGTGCATGCGCAGAGCTGCCAGAAGGTAGGAACAATTAAGAAAACAGGGTCAATTTGAGAGTAAGGCTTGGAGATGATTGGCCCCTCCCATAAGACATAAAAGAGAAGTGAACAGGACATGAGCTTTTGCAGGAAGCAATTAGTTCATCTGGTCAGTAAAAGCTTTGGATAAATTCTGTCTGACTCTGTGCTAAGTTTGGCCTTGCGTGTGGCAATTAGTTCTCTGGCAGCATTCCAAGGGTGATAAGGTGGGTGTTCATAAACACTCCCCTGAAAGACTGTTTGAGAAGCCTTTTGGACTGGGAATGACAATAATTCACAGCCGTCTGAATAAAAGAGGTTTGCCAGGACTAAGACTGTGCTGTATACTTTCTAAGGAAGCCTAGGTCAGAACAGCTGAATTGCAAGGAATGAAAAGATTGTCTCCTGAATAGCTGCCGATTACAAAGATATGTTCTAAGAGCTGCTAATTGCTTGTTGTGGGAGATAGAATGTTTTGTGCTCAGTAAGCAGAGACTGTCAGAAGAATATAAGTCAGCCAGATTTCAAGGCTAGAGCTTACTGAGCAAGTAAACAGAGAGAAGAAATAAAATGTCTACCATGGGAGTTTTGTGGGAGAATTCAAAAGGGATCCATAACAAATTAAGTTTTCTACTTAAATGGGCAATGTATACTTGAGCAACTTGGACAAGGAGCCTGAGAAGGGCATATAAAGAAATAAGGATTTCCCCCTGGATGAAGTTTAAAGAAAAATGAAGACAAAGAGCAGTCTGCAGTCGTGACCTTGTATAAGTTGAGGTATGGTTCTGTTTCTATCTGAAAACTACCTTGCATATCTTATTTAACTTTTAATGGTGCAAAGTAACTGCCTTACTTGGAAAAACACCAACATAATGCCACAAATTTGATATTCATATAATCTCCACTGCACTTTTCAGTAACTCCTAAAGAAAAATGAATAAATCATCTTATTAATTGAACTAATATATCATTCCTTCTAAGGACTGTTTTGCTCTTTTCAAATTTGAGTTGACCCATCATGTTAATTTACCATAATTATGAAGATCAAATAAGAATTGGCATATTATTGAATCCCATGTCTCCCTAATATGATAATTTTGTCATTTCAAGCAAAGTGGAACCCCAACACCTTCCAACTTCAGAGTATCAAACATGCCAATTAAAAGATCTCCTGCATAGGCAGGCTCAGCGGAGAAAAGCACAGAAGGGATAATCTAGGCAGAGGGTCCTAGAGATAGCTTTCAAAAGTTTGGTTAACCTTTTTTTCTCCTTCTCCAATGGATTTTCAGTAGGAAAGACAGAAAGCATGGTGAGAAAACACAGGACAATGATAAATTAGGATATTAGCCTCTGCTTTCCTAAAATTCTGTGGTTACGCAAGGTACTTGTCGTCTAGAAATACCTTGTGGCAAATAAAATGAAAGAAGTATAACACAGGGAAGACCCAATAAAACATTTCATCTGCTGCAAAGTCTCCATTCTATAATGGAGTTTGAAGCTAAGCAAACCGTTTTCCATGTTGATCTTCCTATCTCAGGCTCCAAATTAAACACACTAAAGATATTGTATATCTATTCACCCACCAATACCAATGTTTTTTTATTATTATTATTATCCTGATTTTGCTAAGAAAATGTATATAAGAATAGTGAGAAATCAAAGAATTATTGATAGAATAAAACTGAGTCTGAATCTATTGTGCAAATCCATTAGGGGTAAGATCGTTGTACATTCTCCTCTTGGTCTGGAAGCACCAACGGTATTTGACATTGTAAAGCAAATGCAAAACACACACACATACACAGAGAGAGAAAGAGAGAGAGAGAGAGAGAGAGAGAGAGGGAGAGAGGGAGAGAGAGAGAGAGAGAATACATCCAGTTACTTGTCTGAAGCTCCACCTTGTGGTGCCAGACTGGTTCTTAGCTCCTGCTGTTCAGAGCAGGGGTGAAATCCAGCAGGTTCTGACAGGTTCTGGAGAACCGGTAGCGGAAATTTTGAGTAGTTTAGAGAACTG
>JANHFM010003838.1:11025-24141 GCA_032468115.1 Grayia smithii
ACCAGAAGTGTCAGTCCTAAACACAAGTAGCTGAACTGACAGCTGTGAGGATTCTGTCCATTTCTTCAGAATGGATAGTGGTCAGTGATTTGTTGGGATGGTTCTGGGATGATAATAAAAGCCTCATTAACTCAGCAATGCAGTATACAGTGTATGGAGGAATATAGTGTGTATATAAATGGAAGTACATGCCTGATCCAATAAGAAACATATTAGTTGCACAGTATTAAATTTTGAGCAATTGCTAGTCAATAAAATGCTATCAATGTAGTTAAAGCTATTTCAGGTATTTCAGTCTTGATTCATATATCCATTTATTAACTAAGTAGTTAGTACATATTGTCCATGAATATTGCCCTTTACCAGTTTTACCTACAGATTTCAGCTACTTGATATCACTGTAAAAAAACCCTCCCATATAGAAGTGAATAGATAATTTTTCCTTGGATCTTTTTTCTTTCCAATTTGCTTGGTTGTTGTAATGAGGTTGTGTATAACAATCCCTTTGCTTTGGGATTGTTATATTCTGATATCAGCTATTCTGATGTTACTTGAGACAGTCGATCTCAAACTCAATCAGTCTTGGACCAAATCTTCTGACTGTTTTAGAATGGGAGGGAATGGGAATTTGGAAAAAGAAGGAAAAGAATAATAATATAAGAAAAAGACTTATTCAGAGCAAAGTCTATCTAGTGTTTTTCCTGGTGATCTGTGGTGTCATCTATGCATAAGATGCAGAAGCAATTTATGCTGCTCCCTTCCTTGAGTAAATGGTTTTCATTAATTATTTCCTGTTTATTGGTAATAGCTATTGATAGATGTCTTCTCAGTTTAATTATCTTTTAATGTAATCTAAGCCTATGGCTATTTATGCATTTGATTCCATAAAAGTAATTATTCATAGTGTAAAGGTGACCTGTACAACTTGTAGAGAGGAAAGGGCCACAACTGATAAATTGCAGGCTGCAACACGATAGTGTGCCAGTCAGCTGTACTGACTAGGAGATGAGCAACATTAGATCTGGTGGCAGCAATGAGGCCTGGAGGTGCTCAGTAGTATATCTCAAAGGTGGTGAATTTATTTCTTTGTAAAAAAAAATGCTGGAGGGCTACAAAAGTTTCCTTGATGAGCTATATATTGTGCAGGCTTGGTCTAAAGTAAAATTTTCATGTTTGTCCTGAATGTATAATTAATAGAGTTATTAAATAATTTGAAGATTTGTTATTTGTGTAAAAAATTGATACTCCTCTTTCCACACCATTCATATAATTATAAACCTGTATTGCATCCCTATTTAGGCAGGGCCCAAACTTTTCAATATAATGGGGAATATGGTTCAGTTCAGTGGTGGGATGCTCCCGGTTTGGGCCGGCTCATGCGAATAGGTAGCAGTGACGCTGTGACATCACCCAACCGGTTCTATGCGACCGGGAGCTGGCCCCACCCACGCGCCTGTACTTACTGGTGTCTGTGCGGAGCGCGCTCACGAGCATGCGCAGATCACTTTTTTTGAGGTTTTTTCGTCAAAAAAAAAAGCTGCGCATGCGCGGGAACGCCTGTTCAAAGTGCGTGCACCCTTAGAACCGGTAGTAAAGGTAAGTAGAACCCACCCCTGGTTCAGTTCTGCTAATTGAGGATTTGATTGTTGTTCACTATAGCTTCTCTGCACTATATCTTTTGATGAGGTAAACTTTAGTGTAGAAGACATTTTCGTCATACCTGCACCAGTCATAATCTTTTTTACAATATTTCTTTGTTTTAGAAGCTTACTCTTATTTAGTGAAATATTCAGATAGGATGAAAGAATTGGATATATCTACTGATTAGAGTCTGGAACTGAAGCACCTTCAAAACATTTGTCACACATGAATAATAAATACCCCCTTTTATATATAATACACACACACACACACAAGCATTAAACAATATAAGTAATCTAGTCTCTTTCCGTTCCTCCCTCCCTTTCTCCCTCCCCTATATTGCTTATTTTTACAATGATTTGTTCTTTTCCCAATTTAATAATTCTAGTTTTATGCTTTACATCAAACTATTTAGAAACAGTAATTAAATTGGTTAAATTCCTGGCTTCTTAATGAAATGTGCTATTACTGATTTCCTTGTAAATACATCATTTTCTTTTAAAATTATATTGCAGGTTTTCCCACAAAATGTAACTTTCTAAAGATAAAGTATGAAGTAGACAATTCTGATTTAACCAGTAATACATATCAATGTATTAGTCATTCGTGTTTATAGATTATTATAAGAAAAATGTGCTTATTTTTTTAAATCAGGTTTCACAGACAATTGGTGCCACATCTTTCTCGTTGCCTCACGAATGGAATAACAGATCGATACATTTACATTCATCTTTTTCTACAGGGCAAAATTGCATCCCTCTTCATAGTAAGTATTTTTACTTCCTGGTGTACATAGGGAATCTCTCATGTCTCTTACCGTCCTCTGAGATCTGATAGGGTGGGTGTGCCCCAGGCCCTCTCAGTTAAATAACCCCATCTGATGGAGACTAGGAAGTATACACTTTTTGTCACAGCATCTGCCCTTGGAATACTATCCCTCCCAAGATACTATCCCTCCCAAGATAAATCTTTCTCATTTTGTGGTTATAAATCAAATATTTATTTATGGATAATATATAAATGTATGTATGTGCATATGTATATGATTATCAAATATATGGTGAAATTGTGTGTTAAAAAGTCAGAAAACTTGGCTGCATCCCCGGTTAAAGAAGCTGGTGGGCCTTTCATATTTGCCTGTATTTTAATCGTTGGGATTTTTTATGGCATATGGGCTTTAAAAATGCATTGTATGATAAATTGTATTGTACACTGTCCAGTAGTTTAGAGAAGGACAATCTTACTCAGTTCTAAAGTCAACCAATCAATACATTTTGCGGGATCTCAAGAGGCAGGCCTTCTCTGTTCCCACTCCCGCCTTCTAGAGTACTATTGTTCCAGAGGTCTATTTGGCTGCCTCGCTGCTCTATCTTAGAAAAGCATTGAAAACCTAGCTTTCTGGACCAGAATGGGATAACTCACCATTGCCAACTCACTGCTGCCATCTTGTCATGGCCAACTCTTCATGGGACAACTTGCCATGGCCAATTTACCATGAGACAACTCGCTTCAGGACAATTCCACATGAGATAACTCAATGTGATGTTATCTGCCACTGTTTCTTTGACATTACTTCCATTTTTGTGGAAATGGACAAAAATAAAAATAATGTTGAAGAAATAGTGACAGATAATATTTATCACATTGAGTTTGTCCCCTGGTGAGTTTTTCCTTGACAAATTGGCTGTGGAAAGTTGTCCTATAGCAAGCCGGCCACAACGAAATGGCTGTGATGAGTTGGTCATGATGAGTTCTCCTAGACTCTTTTTGGATAGGCCATAGCTTGTTTTGTGTATCCTGCTGAGTGATAAGGGATGTCTGGAACTGCTTCTTAGCATTGTTTAATTTTTGCATCTTTTGTATTCTGTTTTTCTATTCAATCTAATCAGATTGGTTTGAATCTTTCTCATTTTGTGGTTATAAATCAAATATTTATTTATGGATAATATATAAATGTATGTGTGTATGTGCATATGTATATGATTATCAAATATATGGTGAATGTTTGTAAAATGAATTTCCTTTGACACCTCTGGAGAGTTAAAAAAAATCCATATTGAATTTGTTATAGCCATAAGTACAGAATTGAATGAGCTAATGATGGAAGCCCAATTACTACAAGTATCACTACCTGAAATACAAGAACTATATGAAATCTTATTTACAAAGGAAAAGTCAGTAGGACCAACAAATGAAAAAGTAAGTACTGAACTAGACTCTAGCATTCCGTGGGCATAGTTATTGGAAGAGTAGATTTTTAAAAAAAATATTTTAATTGCTATAAAAGAGTAATCAAGGGCATTTTCAGGATGTTAAAAATTGACACAAGCATTGTAGATGTGGCTAATCAGTGTATACACATCAATGTGTCCATGGTGATTTTCCTGCTGTACCAGTCGTACATTTCTCAGTTCATTCATCAGCATGACATTATGAGTGCAGCGGGATCCTGAATATTTTAATGAGGCCTTAACTAAATTAATCCAGACACTGTTCTGACTTTTCTCTTTTTATCATGCTTACCAATTACCAGGAAGACTCCACCAGACATTCATCTCACTCTTCTTGTATATCCCTCCTAAGCAAGCACCCTTGTGCTTCCTGATCTGTGAAGATGGCTATAATGAAGAGGGGCCATCAAGTTTTCTTATAGAATTTAGAAGATGCCATCCAATCTTTCCTGTTCAGTGTAGGGATTAAAATTAAAGAAGCTTTCATAGGTAGCTGTCTATCCTTTCTTGGAACATATCCAGTGAAGGGAACCTATAGCTTCTCTGGATAATCGATTCTATTTCTGAAATTCTACTTCTGTAGAAAATTCATTCTAACATTTAGTGGATTCTGCTTTTGCGTATAACTTAAATCCATTGTTCCACATTTTTTGCCTCTTGAATGTTAGAGAATACTTTTTGATTGCTTACTTGACCTTCCATATTCTATTCTCTAATACCTGGGTCAGCAAGCACTATGAAAGTAGAGGGGAAATGGGAAGGGGTGGCTGGTGTTATGAACAAGATAGACCATTATTAGGAGATACTGGAAAAAGTTAAAACACCATTTGTGACACACACACATCCGGGCTTTCCATGAGACATAAACTTTGCCTATAGTGAAGTATATTTCTCACCAAAAGAAAGAAGATTGTAGGCTTTGATACCAAAGCAAGAGTGGAAATACTGGTTAGAATCAATCAATGCTTACCAGATAACACACCATCCCTTTCCCAAATTTTTAAAATTTTATTAATTTTTATTCAAGCCTACATAAGCACTAAGAAAAAGACATTGCAAAGCTACACAACAAGACAATGTACAGATTATTTCTATAATCCAAAGTTAAGTACATTGCTACAAATATGTTTTTTATATTGTACACAGAAAATTGCTGCATGTAAAAATAATTAAAAGAAATGGTTATGTAGTACTTAATTTAAAATATGTTTCTTATAGAATGATTGTCAAGGGAAGAGAGATGGAATTTGTTCTATGGAAAAGAAGCTGAAGAGACGCTTTGAAAGAGAGAAATTCTGCAGTGAGATGAGAGCAAGAGTAAGAAAAATAGCTCCAAACAAGAAAAAAATGAAATTGACTCATTTGAGGGAGCTGAGCAAGTTAGAAAGAGAGGGGCTGTTTGACATTCAGCATACTGGCGAAAGTCAGTTGCTTTTTTCAGAAATGTCATTCTCTGAACAGGAAGACTCTGAAGATGAGAATGCCATTTGTCCAGCTGACAACTGTCTACAGCCTGAAGGTGATGAGGTAAATTGAAACAAAAACTTGTGGAGTAAATGGAATAAAAAATACAGGACATAATAGAAGGATAATACTAACAGGCTCTTGTAGGTTATCTATTCCATTGCCATACTTAATTAAGGGAATTCAGAGTTAAGTTATTTTTTAATAACTGCCCCGTCTGCTCACAAATTTTCATTGAAGGGCAAAATCCTGATAGCTAGTTCATTGTTAAGCTGCTTTTATCATCAACAAATTTCTTCTCGCATTCACCTGTAATATATATCTCACATTTTAAGACCATTAGAATTATTTTAGTCTCTTAAATAATAATACTCCCATGTTTCATTTTATATCTATAGAAAATTAACATTTTGTTTTCTATACTGTTGGAGGATCTTAAGGCATAGTATTCAAAACTAGGCCTGGTGGGTAGCATGACATATATTGTATTGTTGAAATTTTGACAGTATAAACAGACATATATAATAATGCTATATATTGAGGACTTTTCTGGATTTTTTCTGTCTAGGTGGACTGGGTCCAGTGTGATGGCTGCTGCAACCAGTGGTTTCATCAAGTGTGTGTGGGTGTTTCTCCAGAGATGGCAGAAAAAGAAGACTATATTTGTACAAGCTGTACCAGAAAGGATTCTCCGTATCGAAAGTAAATCATTTGATGATCATTCGGGACTGTAGAAGAGAAAGAGATTTTTCTCCATAAAGCCACTGGGCTGGTTTTAGAGCCACATTGCAAATGGTGCTACTTCTGTCCTCATGGGATCATTTTTTTCAGACTTAAAACAATTTGACACTTTTGTATTTTTATTCTTTAAACTGTTTGTGGTTAATAAGGTTTGAAATGCTGACTCTTTTGGTCTGGGGGTTTTCGCCAGTTTGGAAGGCATCAAGATGTGCACCTTTTCATGTATAGCATTCAATTACCTCTTTGGAATTTACCAGCACACTTAAATCAGATCTGTTTAGGTGCAAAGCAGTGCACGAAGCATCCCCATAATTCTCTTTTGGAAGAAATCCCTGTTTACTCTTGAACATTTTTAAAAATGTTAGATTTCCCTCATTTTGATTTTGTAGACTAGATTTATTTATCTGAGCAATAACTTCTGTGTCTGCTTTCAGTGACTGGAATTATAATTCCAAACAGCGTGTTGGTGCTTTTAGCATTGGTTAATGTACAGAAAGCAAATGTTTAGGTTCTAGTATCACTGATGACACTAGCGATGTAGGAGAAAGGAAAGCTCTGTAAAGTAATGGCCACAGCTGTATTTTGGCTTTTTCTTTTTTGGTAGCTTGTATCAAATGTTGCAGTTTATATTGTGGAATAAACAAATGGTTATGTTACAAAATTCAACACTGGTGTCTTTACAGAAGTTGAATTGCAGCCACTTTTATGGCACTTTTTCACACAATATTTTTTTTAAGAAAATTAAATTATGCTACTTCATATTCAGATTATTTACTCTTTTTCAAACAGACAAAAGACTCATTGTAGGTCACCTATGGGATAAACCTGGTAGTTTGTTATTTTGTGACAAATATGTGGACAATTTTGTACAATTGTATGATGGTTCTTACTTATAGTAGACACAAATATGGCTAAGATCAGGTAAATGTTTCTTAGAAACAGGCTGTATTAGATCAGTAGTTCTATCTGAATATAATGTGGAAAAAGAAAAAATTGCTGCATTGGTCATTAAGAAACATTTGAGATGTAAGGAACAAGATAAGAAATTCAGATATTGTAGATTATATGATACAGATTCAAATCCTCACATGTTTATATTGCTTACTTGGTGCCTTTAGGCCATTCATTCACTCTCAGCCCAATCTACATTTTGGCATTCTTAGGGATAATAAAATGAAATTATATTGCTATATACGTATATATGGTTGGGAATTTTCAAAGGAAAGGTAGGATATAAATGCAATGGAAGAAGAAAAAAACTTTCAAGATTGTCTCAGTGCTTGAAGGCTGTTGTATTTGAGCTACTCAAATCTTAGCAAGTTCCACCTTTAAACTTGGGTGCACATCTGGGGACCATCCTGGTCTCATATCACTTAATTAGTAAGTTGTAGCTGTGGCCAGGGAAGCTTTTGCACCTGGTGCACTAATTTTATTGTATTCAATTTAGGATGCTATTCAGATGACCACTTGTGCCCTGGTTATCCTTTGACTTGATTATTACAATGCATTCTACATGAGGCTGTCTTTGAAGACCATCCAGAAACAGTTGGTCCAGAATGCAGCAGCACAGGCAATAATAAGCATACTTCAATATGACTTTGTAACATCATTGCATCTGGGTGCAATTGAAGATGCTGGTTGTTACCTATAAAGAGCTATATGGCATATAGGTTGCTTTTAAACAATTCCCTCTATCAGACCTGGAAGCCTGTCTTTTCTGTCACATCATCTGGAATGAGGATTCCCTCCCAAGAGCAGAGTGACTTTTCACACTACTAGTATTTTATGGAGAGCTTTGAAGACTTGATTCCTCACCCAAACACTTGGCTAAGATGGATGTAGCTACTTTTAAGAAGTAGGTGCATTTGTTTCTACTTTTGTCACATTTCTTTTATTTCTGTGTTTTATTGTTTTATACATGTTTTTCTGACCCGCCCAGAGTCATTGGAAGTTGGGTCATATAAAAATTAACTAAAAGAGAAATGTCTAAGCAAAAACCAAGGAGCAAAGATAAAATGGATACTTGCATATAACTAAAAAGCTTTGATATTTAAAACAACAAAGAGCTCACATGATTTCTTCTTGTGAAAATAAATCCCATTTTAAGTTCGTTTATCCTTTGAAAGCATTTAACTATTTGGGAGAAAATACTTTTACTAGTAGATGAGTGCATTTGTTATCAATATTTATAATCCAGCTGAAAGTGTTTCTTTTTGAAAAAGCAAGGTTTAAATTTTTGAACTCTTAAAACAACATATAAGAAAATATATGTACAACAGGATCAAATTTACGATAAATGTTAAATCCAAAACCTAAGATGAGTGCACTTTTCTAAGGAAAAAATCTCATCAGATGTCATTCCTAATTATATTAAAGGCTTTGTACTTCTTTTGCAGCATTTTAGAGCTCAGGTTTTCCTGCTTATATTGGATTATGTTCTTTTCTACATCCCTGTGTATGAAATATGCTTGCCATCCTCTTATTTGGTGTCTTCACAATCACAATACTGACATAAGTAAGCAGCTTCTACCCAATTGGCACTGAAAGTATTCAAGTAGCACCTGTGATCCATTCATCTGAGGAAAAAAGCAGGCATATAACTGCCTCTTAAGATTGTGGAGAGCAGGAACTTTCCAACAATGCAAGAAATATAGACTTAGACTTAGACATAGAACAACTTTATTCTCACTTTAAATGTACACTAATCGGCATACATTAAAATGAAATTTCATTGCATACAGCTCTCAAAGGGTCACCACTTCCAATATATACTACATAAACATGACAAAATAAATATGTGAATATGCTAAAAAAATCAAACAATGGAAAAGACAAAGGGTTAAAATCCCTGTATTATTATTACCACACAGGAATACTGATCTCAGTCATGGACATCTTTTTGAAAAAAACATTGTAATTCCTAATTTTGAGATTTGCTCCTTCCACAAATTCTACGCACCTTGAAGTTATAGTATTTGTGAAAGTGGCTGTTAAATATTTTAGAGGAATCAGCACTTTGAAAATCAAGGCAGTCGCTCTTCAATTCTATAAATACCTTAGTTCTCAAGCAATACTATTTTTAAGGTGTGATGTCAAGACAGCTTAATTTTCTCGGGAAAGAAATTGCTTCTAATCCTGGGGGTAAAGTGTCCTGGCAAAGGAAGACAAGCTATGCATCAAAAAAAAGTATAAAAATGTACAAGCAACATTAGAAATTTTCATTTTACCAAGTATTTGATACTCCCAAGCCCAACCAGAACAATATTTCAAAAGGAAAACATTAATTTTGGGATTGCTACAAAGAAATACTTGCTTACTTGAGGTAGGATAATACAGAGTAATGGTCTCCCTGATTCCTTGGAGAAAAATTGTTTATATGTAAGGGGACTCTCTAATATTGCAGAATTCTGAAGAAACTGCTCGAGGTTTTTTTGACTAAGGATGCTGATAAATCAAAACTGCTGTCTTCCAAGGAAATACATTTAAAGGAACTGTTTCGTTGTATTTGGAAAGGAGTGTCAAACTCGCAGCCTACAGGCCAGATGCATCACGCGCTGGCCATGCCCACCCAATTTTAGTGAAGGGAAAAGTCGTGATATGTCATGTGATGACAACATGACAATGCGAGTTTGACACCCCTGTATTAGGCTGTAAAAGGTTTTCTATACTTCTGCCTGCTAATTAGGTAGAGGAAAGGAAATACTAATAATATCAACCACTGTTGATAAACTTGAATCAGTGCAAATATTGATTAAAGGCCACATTCAACATGTCTTTGTTAATACTTAATATTTTTAACCTTGATTTGTTATAAAATGAATTATGTACATAACTGTCTGCTCACTGGCATAGGTTGAATTTGAATGAAATGCACATTTTGCCCATGGGATTAGATAACTGAAAGTATCACCCAACTGAATTTTAGTTTTACTATAATATCCTTTCAGTACTTAATCATATCCTCCTGAAATATGGAAAAGAGTCGGTAAAAAATCTTTTCAGAAGGAAGAATGAGGAGAGGGAGAGGGATGTTGCTAGTTTTACTTTTCTGTTTATGAAATCTTATTTTCTTTAGGAAAGACCTGGATGCTACATTCTCTTATCAGCAAAAAAAAGTTACTGTATTTTTCAGAGTATAAGATGCACTCCCCCACCCAAAAAAGTGGGTGAAAATTTCAGTGAGTCTTATAGACCGAATATGGGTCTGTTTTTGGTCTCCTGAACCGTCCCCACGTCAAGTTTTCACCCTCCCTGGTCCCCAGAAGCACTCTGCACGCCAAAAATGGGGGCGTTTTTGGTGAAAATGGGACACTGCAGAGTGCTTTTGGGGGCCGGGGAAGGTGAAAACGCAATGTGCAGAGGCCAAATACTATTTTTTTTCCTCCTGTAAATCTAGGTGCGTCTTATAGTCCGGTGCGTCTTATAGTCTGAAAATACAGTAAAGGTTAAGTATCCATACACCACATACACTTTACATTGCTTTATGGTGTGCTCCCATTTTTCACTTTAAAAAAATCAAGACAAATGAAGAAGCCTATTTATAATGCAGTTAGATAATAAACTGAAATATATCTACTCATTGATAAGAATTATTTGCCATCTATATATCTACTGGTAGCAGTAGCAATAGCACGTAGACTTATATACCACTTAGTGCTTTACAGCCCTCTCTAAGCAGTTTCCAGCATCAGCATATTGCCCTCAACAATCTGGGTCCTCATTTTACTAACCTCAGAAGGATGGAAAGCTGAGTCAACCTTGAACTGGTAAGACTTGCACTGCAGAACTGCTGGCTGGCAGTCGGCAGAAGTAGCCTACAGTACAGTATTCTAATCACTGCACCATCATGGTTCTTGCTATATAATATTTCTTCTATATCATGTCAGTCATCAAACATTTGGCTACAGCAGGGTTGTTAAACTCATGTCACAGCAGCGTCACATGTATAGGGACTTTTTTCTCCTTCGCTAAACCTGGCGTGAGTGTGACCACTGCATGAAGGATCTGGCCCGCGAGCTACAGCCTTCTTTTTGGTACTAACAATGTTTGGGATCTAGGGCATGTCAACATTTCAACTTTTAATTTCCAAACATTAGGGTGCTCAAAAGTTGTGACATGCCCTAGGGCTTGTAAAGATATTTTGGTTACTTTAATATAATGTAGGTGTGCTTGGTCAGTAAGTATATAAATATAACTTTCTAACATTTGGTTTGTTTCATTGAGACACTCCATCTATATAAGGAAAGCAAGCTCTGATGCTCAAGGAATACAAGGTGTAGCTCTTTTATTTTTCTCTTACAGGATGTAAGAGTAGATCCATTCATTTCCCCACCATCATCTTCCATATGCCGCATTACAGCCCAACACACAGCATCATCTTTCTATCTTCAACTCAACTGTAGTCCTATCAGTGTTCTATCACAGCTAAGTGCTAATTAGAATGGGGAAAGGTAAAACTGGAAAGGAGATTTTAAAAAAAGTACCAGATAATTCAGGCTGAAATAGTTTCAATGCTTATGAAGAGTGATTTTATATGTTTGCATATCCTCAGGCTGCACATAGCATAGGGAAAAAGAATCACAATAGTCCCATCAATTTAGGCAGGACTGACCAGTATTCAAATTGGTAACTCATGCTTTACTTTCTGGAAAAATACCGTGTTTCCCTGAAAGACCCTGTCTTATATTTTTTTGAACCCTGAAGTAAGCGCTTGGCCTTATTGCCATGCGCTCAAAAGCCCGATTGGGCATTATCAGGGGATGTCTTATTTTGGGGGAAACAGAGTATTAAGAAGATTTCCACAGGTAGTAATGTCTTGGGGTCTTTTTATTTTGTCAGACTTAATCAGCAAGAGCATCACTAATGATGATTTTAGGGGCCAAATGACTGGAGGTTAGAAAGAAACAGACATCTTTTTATCATACAAAAATCTAAGTTTACCCTATATTGCAAGCCATAACCATTATTTAGAAATCATATTAGCAGGAATACATAACACCCAAGCCAACACCAAATTATACCATGGTTTGTAGCAATGTGCAATCCAGAGTCTATGTTTTACAGCTAGTCGGCTGACGTTCAAAGTTTTGAAATAGGCCTTTAAAACAGGACTTGGGAATTAGCACTGCAATTTTGTATAACTTTATATAACCCCTTTGGAACAGGAGCATTTGAGGTGCCAACCTGTCTGAAAAGCTGTTGCATGCCTGTTTTTTGTTTGTTTTCAGGCCAGTTTGTAAGCAAAGCAGGACATTCCCTGTATTTAAAGAATGCCTTTAAATCTCTGCCTACTGTCAACAACAGGCCCGGCATTCCAGGTGATCACTTCTAATCACAGAGGAAGTTTAACTTAGACTACGAGATCAATCAAAAAAGGTTGGCTAAATGGGTCTGCAACTTCACGTACAGAACCTTAAGAACAGTTTCGCTATAAGCAATGTCTTTTCTGGGTAGTCCTTGACTTATGACCACCACTGAGATCAAAATTTATGGTGCTAGGTGAAACATTTGGTGAGATTTGCCCCATTTTATGACCTTTCTTGCCACAGTTGTTAAGTGAATCACTGCAGTTGTTAAGTTAGTAACATGCTTGTTAAGGAAATCTGGCTTCTCTATTGACTTTGCTTGTCAGAAAGTTGCAAAAGGCAATCACATCATGCCGGGACACTGCAACTGTTATAAATATGAACCAGTTGGCAAGCATCTTAATTTTCATCACCTGACCAAAAGGATGCTACAATGGTCATAAGTGTGAAAAATGGTCAAACCTGACTTTTTTAAAATGCCCTTCTAACTTCCAACAGTCACTAAACGAACTCTTGTAATTCGAGGACTACCTGTATTTCCTAGTAAAGGTGCATAAATTCAGCCTCCTGTCTGACAAGGCCCCTTTATGACATTTTGCTTGGCTTCTTTCTGTCAGCAACGACATCAGACATTCCCTATTCTATACTCAGTGTTTCTCAACCTTGGCCACTGGAAGACGTGTGGACTTCAACTCCCAGAATTCCCCAGGCAGCAGAGCTGGCTGGGGAATTCT
>JANHFM010003838.1:67585-80052 GCA_032468115.1 Grayia smithii
AGAAAGTCCAGTTGCCTCTTGAAAAAGCACCTTTGGGACAACCATGACCTGGATGACTGAGAATCTCCATAGACAATGAATCTATAATAAATAGATCTACAGAAATATTTAGATTGCAGGTCTGAACACAATTTATTGCAATTTATTTTGTGGTATTGCTTTTCAGATTAAACAAACTGGTGAGATTCCTCCTTCATGCTGTAATTTTCCTGTAGCTGTCTGCAAAGAAAGGATGTTTGTTTTTTCTGGCCAGAGTGGAGCAAAGATTACCAATAACCTTTTTCAGTTCGAATTCAAAGAAAAAATGTATGTATGAAATATAACTGAGCAAAATCAAGTAAGTTTAAAAATGAATATGTTGGATTTAATCTAATGGAAATGTTTATTATAATTTAAATTCAAAAGCTCTTGAAAAATGATTTGAAAAACATTCCCCTGATTTGATCTGATGTTGCCCTCTTTTTATTCTAACTTCTTTGTATTGTTGTGATGCTATTGTGTTTTTATTTTTTATGCGATCTCTTACATTATATTTTTTCTTTGTAAAATGCCAAGAGTCATTTTGATCGCAGTAACATAGAAATATGTTTAATAAATAAAGACATTTCTATAAGTTGTCTCCAGGAGAAAATTGTCATAAAGTTCAGTGGAGACATTGAAGAAAATACCATTGAAAATGAAAATCAGGAGAGGGCTTTGAGTGTGTGTGTGCTTTCAATTCAGTTTTTGACTGATGACTGCCTGGACAATTCCCTGCAGTTTCCTTGGCAAGATTTTTTGAAAGTAGTTTGCTACTACTGCTTCCTAGAGTATGAGAGAATGACAGGTCCAAGGTCACCCATCTCTCGTGGGACTAGAACTCATGGTCTCCCAGTTTCCAGCCTTATGGCTTAACTGCAACATCAAACTGGGTCTTGATTTGATTACTTCTGTATTTCTGTTGTTATATGTATTAAAGTAGTCAACCTACATGGATTTAGCTTTATGGTTTCAATAAGGCATTTGCTTAAATTATTTTTATTATGAATGAATTATTCATTATCGGTATTCAAATTGTAATAAACAAAAAAAAAGACTATATGAATCTCTTTGTTAGGCCATTATGAAATTACATTATATATGCTGGTAGGATGCTCCATCAAGTTGATTTCTGAAATATAAGGTGGAGTAGCTTATTTTGTCTAATCAGGGCAAACATTCGACAGAGTTGTAGAATGAATTGTATTTCTGTGTTATTTATGAAAACAGATTAAAGGATCCTGTTGTAAAACCTATTATAATCATTTATAATTAACAATTAAACACAGCAAAATATAAAAAGGATGCATTAATTGTAAACTCAGCTAAAATGTTATGTGTTCAGTTTAAGGAAATTAAAAACAACAACAAAAATGTGTATGGTTAGAAGTAATTCCCATTTAATGTGCTTACTACCTAGTTGAGGATTGTATCCAAGACTTTGATTAGCTGATAAGCAGGATAACAATTTGAGAAATATTTTGTCCACCTGAAAAAGGGAGAAATTATAGATAGTAAAAACCAGTCAAATATACAAAGGAAGATGTGCTTTGCTTTATAAATTTCTTTAAAACAAGGTGCACAGCATTTCAGAGTAAGGACCAGAATTCATCTTTGACTTGGTGAAGTCATAGCAAAAACTACCATAAATCTTATTTAATCTAGATGTAAATCTAAATTCAAACCAACTTTAATTACTGTAAATACATGAAATAATACATTGGGATTATTCTTGAAATAATAATTTTCCTTTCTGTGAAACATGACAACTGTTAGAAGAGTTATAGGACTTGGATGCAGCTTTGTGCATTCCTGCTTTAGAAACTGAAACTCTAAAAATTCAATTAATAAATACTCTTTGTTTTTTTAAAATATTAGTTGGACACGAATCCCTACCGAACACTTACTACGGGGCTCTCCACCTCCTCCCCAAAGGAGATATGGTCACACAATGGTTGCTTTTGATCGCCATCTCTATGTGTTTGGTGGTGCTGCAGACAATACATTGCCTAATGAACTTCATTGCTATGATGTTGACTCTCAGACATGGGAAGTTATCCAGTCAAGTCCAGATAGTGAGGTAAAAATATAATCAATTGCCTTTAATTACCTTTGCAAAATCTCTGATTTAACAAATTGATTTCATATATGAGAGATAGAATTATAAGGGAGAAAGAAATAGTGTAAATAGTATAAATGCTGTTATTAAACATGGGATAAATTACTACTAGAATTTTAAAAAGATTATTATATTAAAGCTTAGGAAGAAATAAAAATACTTACTCAGGCCTTTTAGTGTTTTGGTGTTTTGATGTTGAATATGTTAAATGTTTAGTTTAGTTTTATGTTTTGTTTTAACGTTTGTTGTTTTATTGTATGTTTGTAAGCTTGTCAGATCCATTAAGGAAATGGATGTTATACAGTGTGTGGGGTATATATGCGAATAATTGGGGGTGTTCCTGGGTAAAAAGGGTGTTTAATCACAGCTAATCTACTGGTCAGAGGTGATGCATTGTGAAGTTGTAAACAAAGTGAGGGCTTTACCCTTTGGGGATATACCCACTCTTTCTTATGAATACTAAGATACTAAGTGATGTAACAATTTTCCTTGATTTGATGTTGGATTGAGAGGTTTTTCTCTCTCTTTCTTTGTCTGTATTAAAAAGACACTATTCTTTTTAAATATGAACTGACCTGTATACAATAGTACATCTATATTTATTTTATTTTTATTTTATTTAAATTTCTATGCCGCCCTTCTCCCGAAGGACTCGGGTGGCTCACAATAAAAACATAGATATTATATAAAAGACATATAAAAGACAATCACAATACATTGAGACATAACATTGAGACATATATGGTGGTGGATCAGCATATGTGCTGTATTTCCCACACAGTTGTGTTGACTCTTAGGCCTTGAAAACTGACTTTAGACTAGAAAATATTGGTTACAGAGCACCAGTAAGGAAAACTGAATTTGTGGTTGTGCATCATAATATTTGTAAAGGGTATTTTGCATTGTTTGTTTCTAGTTACCAACTGGAAGACTTTTCCATGCTGCAGCTGTTATCTGTGATGCCATGTATATCTTTGGAGGGACAGTGGATAATAACATCAGAAGTGGAGAAATGTATAGATTTCAGGTAACATATAGAAAGCATTGGTCATTGATTAGTATAAGAAGATAAGGATTATTAGTTTAAGTTTTGACATTGAACAACTTACTATTTACAGTAAGTTTACTATTTAGTATTTATTTAGCGTAGAATTCTATTTTGGAGCATAATCCTTTGATCAGGAAGAGACTGCTACAACTTATATCAAGAGTTGCAGGGAGATATATAACATTAAAAATGGTTTTTTATGGAATATAATGCAAAAGTTTCGTTCTGTTTTTAGCTAGTTGAGATCTGATGTACAAGTTGAGAACAATGTTAACTTATCACAGAAACAAGTTAAAGTGCAGAGTTATCATACTAAGGAAACATCAAAATCTAGCAAAGTTATTTTCATTTGCAGAAAATTAGAATCCAGCTGATGTGATTTCTTATTTGAACTTGTGTTCTCCCACCACTTTTCCACCATTTTTCTTTTGGTATAAAATTGAGTAGTTTCCAACATTGCAAGCTGTCTAATTTTATTCCTGGATCTTCTGAACAGTTTGTGTTGCAAATAGAGCATGTAGAGTTGCTTCTGTATGGTTGTGTTCCAAGAAACCACTTCCACCAGCAGTCTCCAACCTTTTTGGCTTGGTGGCCCAGCTGGGGGGATCAAGGGGAACTGGGCCATGCAAGTGGTGGGCTGGCGCTCAGACAGCCCTTGCACAAGTGGCAGGCCGGCACGCACGCACACAGCTCAACTAGCACAAGTAGCAGACTGGCACACACATGGACAGGTGCCCACCAGCCTTCCACTCGCTCAAGTTGAGCTACGCACACAGGTGCGCACTCCAGCCAGATACTCTCACAGCCCAATTCTGAATAGGCCATGACCTGGTAGTGGGCTACAGCCCAGTGGTTGGGGACTTCTGAGCTACACTTCTGTTTCTTTTTCTTTTATCTTATCTCATACCATTAGTTTCTTTTGCTTACTATTTATTGGCCATTTTCTGCATTCTGCATAATATTTTCTGTCCTAAGAGGAAATAATATGATGAATCTGAATATAATTTATGCATGTGTGCATAAATTAATTAGGTCAGAGTTTTTCTTGGTACTATTTCTTATGAAAATGTTGTAGAGCAGAGAGTTAAATCTTCCAGATAGTGTATTGGTTCAATGACATAAAGAGTTAATAACACTTACGTAATTTGTTCATGCCAAACTGTCGGTCATAGCAGTAAAACTTTCCATTTCAGACTGTAACATAGCAATAACTCTTGATTTCAGTTTTCTTGTTATCCAAAATGTACTTTACATGATGATTATGGAAGACTATGGGAAAACAGGCAATTCAGTGATCTAGAATTTGTGCTTGGGGAGGTAAGTGAATTCTAATGACATAGCTGAAAAGTTTTCTCTGCAGGAAATATATGTATATATCATCTGTTATTTATATACTATGTACTTTGTCTGTTATTTATCAATATAGTTGTATTAACTGCCGATAAGGGGCTTGGAAATATTTCCGGGGGCCATGCTGTGTATGATTTAATGTGTGTAATATTGTGTAATATTGATAAAGAAAAACTTAGAAGAAAGATGAGAAAGTGAAAAATGTGTTTGTTGTTATTTCTGCTTTTGAGATATAAATAAATAGCTAAAGAAAGCAGTTTTCATAACCTCAAAAACAGATACTTCTCCAGTTCCAGTATAATTATTACCAATCTTGATTCCAGAAGAATGTAAATCAGATAGTTACTGCTTATATAAAGACCATAGATGAACTATGTTACTGGTTTGCTATATATTCTCAGCCTATATAATACTCATTTCTTTGGCTTAGTAATATCTGTTCATCCATTGGAGAAGTGAAGTTTTCTTTCAGCCCCTATCCATGATTATCAGGGAACATAAAGAAAAGCAAACCACTTCTGTATATGCTTAGAGTTGTTACTCAACAGTTTTCTACTGTGCTTCAGTTTTATAATTGCTGCTTTATTAAATGAGAACTGAATTTTTCCTTTTTGGTTGTTACTGTTGGATGTATGTTTTTTCTGTTTTGTATTTTTTCCTATTGATAAAACATAATTAATATATTTTAAAGAACTGAATACAAGTTAGTCTCTTGAAAATGGGGAGGATACTCTTTCAGAATTTTTTCACAGTCGTAGAAACTTCCTAAAATAGATCTTGCGTAGATACAGAGCATATGAAATGACCATTCATAGTAAATTAACAATCGAAACCAGCCCTTTTCAATAAAAATGAACTATGTTGTTTATTTCAATTATACATATAAATTGGCTAAATTTCCAATATATAGCATTTTTAATGTTCAGTGATCAGCAAAATCCTGCAATTCCTTTTTCATGCTGTCTCCCTATTTCTGACAGAAAGAAGAGAGGGTCCGAGGGCATGCAGCTATTGTCACAGCTCGCTGTAAATGGCTGAGGAAGAAAATTACACAGGCAAAAGAAAGGCTGAAACAGGTATGATGTCAGTGTTCCAAGGAACACCCATTATTGCAAATAATGCAAATATTTATTGCATTATTTATTGCAAATATTTATTGGATCCCCATTTTCCAATTTATCTTCTGGAGTAAATGAGGCCAGTGTATAAATAAGTTAGAATAAATATGTTTGTTTGCAGCAATTGGCTCTCCTCTCCAAGAGTAATTCTATCAGGCCATTTGTTTGTGGTTTGTTTACAGCAATATATTACTGTAATAAGCATGTAACAAAGGATATTACTACTAGAACTAACTAGAGAATGTTGCCATTGCTTAGCTAAAGTTTAATGACTATCTTCTCTTATTAACTCCATTCACAGTATCTTTTGAAACATACTTAACTTGAAATAAATGGATAGGACGGTCACAGGGCACTAATATTACTTATTAAGGAAAGAGTTGCAAAGTGGTGCTTTCATGTTAATTAGTTGAACCTGTCATATAAAGAATCCAAAAGCATGGATGCTTTCGGTGAAAAATTAATCTAGAAGTGATGGGTGATTTCTTTTTTCAGTACCTAAAACAGGATATAATATTTGGGTAAATCTTAAAATATATACCATCATCAGATTTAGTTTGCTATTTGTATTAGAGTCTGTCTTAATTTTAATAACCAGATAAAGCAAAAATAATGGCAAATTTGTCTAGTGTTTATGTACATACAAAGTTATATAAATAACCATGTAATTGTTTTGTTTTGCGGCATTATTTGGCTTACATAGACTTGACTTTTATGTATTTATTTTTGACAAATTTAGATAAGCCTAACTTTTAGATAAAGTTAACCCTAACTTTTCCCTCTCTGTATTAGAAATCTAAGCAAGAGGTTAACGAGGAAGGACAAGAGGTACTCCAAAAGGAAACAACAGGCAACAATGTAAAGATGGGTCGCCTGCAGCCACTGCTGGAAGTAACAATCCGGGAAGCTGAAGCTCAGCCCTTTGAAGTGCTCATGCAGTTTCTCTACACAGACAAAATCAAATACCCACGCAAAGGTAGAATAGTAGAATTGATTCTTAGGAAAAGTAGTACATGTTCTCTCTGTCTCTTTCTAGAATTCATCTTTCTAAGAAAGCTGAGATGTGTTGAAAATTTGTGCCTTTGAGCTTAAAGGGAGATGGAATACCAATAAGAAAAGAAAGGAAAGAAAAAGAGAGGGAAATGTCTTTCAAGGAGATAATAAACCAGGTGCTTTCCTATATTATACTCTTGAACAGGAGAAACCAGTTTACATAAAGGCTTGAATAAAGTAGTTATTTTATCACTGTATTATCCCTCCCTGTTTGTGTCCCCACAAGCAAATAGCCTACTTACAGAGCAGAATTTTTGTGATTTAGATTTTTAAATTATAATTTTTAAAAGCCTACATGCAATGCTAGAACATGCACTTTATGGGCTGGTGTTCTAAATTAAGTGAGAAATTGTCCAGCTTAAAGGTTCATCTTGCAAGGCCTTTTTTGTAACCAGGAATCTGGAGAACTACTATTCGTCAGAATAAAGATAATGTTTGATTTACAAACATTTGTTTAATGGCGGTCCAAAATTACAACAGCCTCAGAAATGATGCTTTATGATCCACAAAGCACTTTCAGATGTTGCAAAGCATTCCACCCTTATCCTCACAGTCATATGATCACAATCAGGATCCTTGACAACATTTTTGAGCTTACAACTAGTTGCCAAACTCCAAGTGATCCAGTGGTGATTTGCTACCGGTTCACCCCAGTTCGAGCGAACCAGTAGCAGCGGTGGTGAAAGGCTCCGCCACCCATCCAGATGTCATCAAATACGATCTGTGCATGTGCAGATGTGGCACGCAAACAAGCAAACTGGTAGCAAAGGTAAGTGAAACCCACCCCTGATGTGATCATGTGATTGCCACCTTCAGTCTTCTCTACTGAGGGTTGGCTGGAAGAGCTGCCTATCGAGAAAAGCTGAACTCCTTCAGTGGGGTGCAGGAACAGAGCTGAAGGAGTTCCTTTCCAATGCCGGAGAGGAGCTGAAATTCTTTAACAGGCAGTTAACAGAGTTAACCAACTCCCAGAGACAAGAGGGAACCAAAAATCTAAAAGGAGTTTAGGGAGACCACAGTAAAGTGCTGCAGTGCTGGCTTGTATCTGGCCTTTAGGGCCTCCACCACCCAATGAGTTACCCTGTGCTACACTAATAACCTGCATTGTCATTTAACGACCGCAACAGGGAATGCAGGGATTGTGGTAATTAAGTGAGGCAGCTATGTGGGTATTAATGACTGCCAGAACTTATGATTGTAATGGGCAGGTTCCATTGCAGTCATAGGCCCAGGTCTACCTGTACTCACAGTGATACAGATAACTCATCTTCCATCACAAAGTTTTCATCTTTTTGTGTTTTACTGTACTCTGTATTGCATTTCTTAACATAAAGGAATGTACATGCTTTAATAGCATTTTAATATAGATCTGTAGAGATTCATTATTGCAATATTAATATTGGGAATTGAATAATTCTCTTTCCTGCCTGCTTTCTCACCTGTCACATTGTTTGCAGTGTATGCAATTAATTGGTGTGGGTTTTTTTTTTTGTTATTGTTACTTAGGACATGTGCAAGATGTTCTGCTAATCATGGATGTGTACAAGTTGGCTCTTAACTTCAAACTATCTCGATTGGAACAACTCTGTGTCCAATACATTGAAGCTTCAGTAGATCTGCAGAATGTACTTGTTGTATGTGAAAATGCAAACAAACTTCAGCTGGATCAGCTGAAGGTAGGTTTTTTTTGGAAAATTGTACTCAAAGTCCAAGCACAGGTTAAAAATCAAGAAATTGTGAATTCTAACCCTGCCTTGGGCACAAAGCCAGCAGCATGACAATAGGTCAGTCACTGTCTGTTAGAATTAGGAAGTAGGCAATGCAAACCACTTCCAAACTCTTCCTAAGAAAACTGCAGGGACTCGTCCAGCTAGTCAACACTAAATCGTGTGTGTGTGTATGTGTGTGTGTGTGTTTGTGTGCATATATGTAGAATTAATGAATTTTCATATATAAAGCTGTTTCATTTTAAACTAACTTGAAAATACACCAGGCAATCAGTTTTCAAGTACTTTTCTTGAATGAAGTCATCCATTCTTGCATGTGTTTCAGCTTTTTTCCATTGTTCATATATCAGTAAACTGTACAAACTTGAATTGTTTAAGGGAGATTCCAGCTCTATTGGGAAATAAAAAGTAAATAGAACTGATCCCATAGGTTAAATAAAATAGAAAAGTAGATGTTGCAATTAAGGGAGAGGGTATGGAAGCCAATATTTTCCTGATTTAGAGAGACTCTGCTAAAGAACTTTGGCAAGAATCAAAGGAAGACAAATAAACTGGCTGTGTAATTTCTGAATTTAAATCTTTCAGAATTACCTTCTATAAATATTGCATATTCATAGAGTTAACTGTAATGCTTGCAAAACCGGTCATTTAAACTCTATTATATTGTAGAAGTTTTCTATATGTTTTTTTGAAATTGTAGAAAAAATGTTCCAAACATGATTTTCTTACAATGTAGCGGCTATGTATATGTACCCATTTGCACACATATGCTTTTTTTTTTTTAGGAACACTGTCTGAATTTTGTGGTAAAAGAATCGCACTTTAATCAGGTAATAATGATGAAAGAATTTGAACATCTTTCTTCATCTTTGATAGTAGAGATAGTACGAAGAAAGCAGCAACCTCCACTTCGAACACATTCTGATCAGCCTCTTGATATCGGTAATGTACCTTCCATTCAAGTTGAATTATTGTTTTCATGCTACAGTCTGTATAAATTATAGAAGTCTAGAATACAAGATAGAATTAAAATCCATAAATAAAATGAATTTGAAATCATAAGTAAGATTCTATACAATTTTGTAGGTGGGAAAGTAGGATGGATGATTCCAGGTTTTAATGATGGTCTAACCAATAAAGGATAACATTTGGAGAAAGATATATTCATTTTAACCTCCCATTACCATCTCAGATAAACAAGCTGAATTACAGTACAGGTGTTCTACAAAATGTAAGCTAAAAGAACATTCATTATATACTACAGGTATTCTTCGACGTATGACAATTGACACCACAATTTTGGTCTCTAACTTATGTAGTCGTTAAGTGAGTCATGTGATTTTACATTACCTCAGTTGTTAAGCAAATCATGGGGCTGGTAAATGAATCATGCAGTTGTTAAGCAAATCTGGCTTCCCCCATTGAATTTGCTTGTCAGAAGCCAGCTGGGAAGGTTGCAGATGGCAATCAGATGACTGTAAGACACTGCAACTGTTGTAAATGTGAGTTGTTTTTGCTAAGTGCCTGAATTGCAATTATGTGACTGTAGGACCATAAATTTGAGGACATAACTGGCTTTTTTCAGTACCATCGAAACTTCAAACTGTCGTTAAAAATGGTAATAGGCTGAGGAATACCTGTTAGTAGTACTTACATGGACATAGCTTGTCTAACTGCCTCTTATTGCTAAAACTGATACTGTGTTCTTTTTAAATTTAAACCACAGTATTTTGCAGGGTGATAATCAGTGGTGGGTTGCTATTGGTTTGCACCGGTTCGCGCGAACTATTGGCGGAAATTTGGCCAAGGTTGCTGAATCATTAGTAATGGCTGGCTAGCCACACCCCCGGTCCCCCGATTGCTACTCACTCACCCTAGCTGCCATGTTCATCGCCGCCATGTTCTTTGTGCACGCGCATCCCATTGCCTTGCAAGTCCAATGGGATGTGCATGTGTGAAGAACATTGCGGTGATGGCAGCAGCTAGTCCCCCTCTGCATTGTAGCCGGGGCAGGGACAGAAGGGCAGCCCGGCAGCTTCACAGCCGCAGGCTATAAAGCTTGCTGGGCTGGGCTCCCCACTTCCAGCTGGCAAGCAGCTCCCGAAGCCGCCCGCATTGTAGCTGGGGTGGGGATGGGGGAGCATCTCGGCAAGCTTTGCAGCCACATAGCTATAAAGCTTGCCAGGCTGAGCGGCCCCCTTTCAGCTGGCAAGCGGTTCCCGAAGCTGCCTGCATTGTAACCGGGGCGGGGAAAGAGGGGTAGCCCGGCAAGCTTCGCAATCCACATGGCTATAAAGTTTGCCGGGCGGGGCAGCTTTGGGCCAGCGTCTTCGCCCTCCCCACCACCAGTGCCCTCTCCTACCACCAGCCATCTCCGGCAAGACTAGCGAGCCAGCCAAAGAGATGGGTGACCGAAAACAGCGCTGAGGTGCGGGCAAAGGCCAGGTGGGAGTGGGGGTGCAACACGTGGAAGGCTCCCCACAGTTCCTTGGTTTGTACGGGCTGAAGCTGAGCCTGCTGCCCTGAACCGGCATCGCCCGCCTGCCGTGCAAAAGCCGAGGTGCCGTCTGGGAAGGACGGGAGAAGCTGGCTGCTGATCTGTGACCCCTTGGTGAAGTGGCTCTGCATAGCCGAAGCACCAGACTCTGCCATTGCCACCATCCCTGCCCGGCTCGCCCCCAGCTGGATCCTGAGCTAAGAGGCAGTGGCCAGTTCCCCCGGCTCCAGATCTCCAGCATGAGCATGGCTCTCCAGGAGTTCAGCAACAACGTGAATAGCAACGGCAGCCGCCCACCCACCCGATTTCGGTGAAGGGCGGGCTTGTTTTGCATAAGCACAGCACAGCCAAGGGCCATGCTCAACCAGGCCGGGCCAGGCAAAGAAACCACCTAATCCAAAGGCAGGGATGCTTTTTTTGGGGGGAGGGGAGGCAGAAAGCCATCTCCGCAACTTTTATCCCTTACCCACCCAACCACCACTCGTATCTGGGCACTAAATTGGGGGAACTTGGACATGATTGGTCTTGAACGCAGGGACACATGCCCCCCACATCGCCCTCCACACTTTTGCAGGTTGGGGGATTGTGGAGCATGGACCTTTTTTCAAGCCTGCCCCAGCTGGGTTGAATCCTTCCTTGGGATTGATGCCCTGGACACAAGGGGCACAGACTAGGACCGGGTGCCCTCATCCGTTTTTCCCAAAGGTGTTTGTTTTTTTTCCCTCCAAGAGTCAACTGGACTTTTTGGTTTTTCTTTGAAGACGTTTTGCTTCTCCTCCAGGAAGCTTCCTCAGCTCTGAGGAAGCTTCTGGAAGGAGCTGAAGAAGCTTCTTGGAAAAGCAAAAAAGCAGAAAGTCCAGCTGCCTTTTGAAAAAAAAAAAGCATCTTTGGGACAACCTGGATGATTGAGAATCCCCAAAACATCCCCCATCCTAGCCTTTTTTTCTGATGCCTCCTAGCCTTGCTTGCCTTCCATCCCTTGTGGTGGCCACTTTCCCAAAGCCCATGATAGTGGAGCATCAATAAGTCCTCTTGTGGTATCAAGGGTGGCTGAGGATTCGGAGGTGGCATACACCCATGGTTTCCTAATTGCCAGGATTAATTGGGAAATCTAAGCCGGAGAGACCTGGTCTGTCCCAAACTTTTGAAACTGGTTAAAAGTTGAAACCTGAATTTGATGCTGACCTAGAGGATTTTGTTGAAATCCTGGTTTAAGTTTCGGAGAAAGACTTAATTTACCCTAAACTTGTGACTGCTTTCATCAAACCTTAGAGTTATTTAGAAAGAAAGAAAAAAGAAAGAAACAGAGAGAGAAAGCAAAAAAGAAAAAGAGACACAGAAAGAAACAGAAAGAAAGAGGAAAGGAGAGAGAGAGAGAGAGAAGAGAAAGAAAGAGGAAGGAAGGGAGAGAGAAAAAACTCTGTGCTATTACTTTTAATTGTTCCATTATCTATCATGTATTAATATTTTACACTGTCCCTACACCTAGAGTGATTTTACTGCCTTTCTTTTGCCCAGGGCTACCACATTTTTCAGA
>JANHFM010003838.1:94331-108634 GCA_032468115.1 Grayia smithii
CGTAACTAATCCTATCTATAAAACTCTCTATCCGTCCATGGATTTATCTATAGTCAACTTGGAAGTATATATTGATAGCACACATTTTTAATATTTTGAGCAGTATGAAGAAGGGTGCAATTTTGTTTCTATTCTTGACATTCTTGACTATACTTTAAGGTGGTATAAATTTATGATGGATCCTATAAGTAATAGGAAAAGGTAAAGTCAATTTCCTGATTTTATTTGTATCCTGCCCTTATTATTTTTACTAATAATTCAAGGCAGCAAAGATATCCAACACACCTTCCTCCTCCTATTTTTCACCACAACAACAACCCTGTGAAGTAGGTTGGGCTGAGAGACAGTGACTGGCTCAAAGTCATCCAGCTGGCTTTCAGGCTTTCATGGTACTTGAACTCATGGTCTCCTGCTTTCTAGCCTGGTGACTTAACTACTATTTCCCTTGACTCTTCTAATAAACTAAGGAGATATAACAAGTTACAGAGGAGTGGTGGCTGGGCCAGCTAACCTATATATAATTCTTAATGCATCACTGCATTTGTACAACTGAATCTTCCAATGGAAGCTGATGCTATACCCCAAAGTCTTGCAATATGATGTTCAATAAACTTATTTTGAAATTAAAGAAACTTCCTAACAACAATTTGAAATAAATATTTGGCAGGAGAAAGGGTCTGTTGCTCAGAAAAGGTACTGTAATGTTTGGTAGACATGCCAAGTAATTATTTGGATCACATCTTTTATATTAAATAACAAAAAATATTCTTCTGTTAAAATAATAAACAAATAATGTAGCTATTCAGGTAGTCCACAACTTACGACCACAATTGAGCCCAAAATTTCTGTTGCTAAATGAGATATTGTTAACTGAGTTTTGACCCATTTTACATCCTTTCTTGTCACCATTAAGTGGATTATTGCAGTTAAGTTAGTAACTTAACAAGTGTTACGTGAATCTGGCTTCCCCATTGACTTTGCTTGTCAAAAGCTGATCACATGACCCTGGAACAATGCAACCATCATAAATATGACCCAGTTGCCAAGCATCCAGTTTTGATCATGTGACCATGGAGATGCTGCAACAGTCGTAAGTGTAAAAAATAGTCACTTTTTTCGGTGCTGTTGTAACTTTGTATGGCCAGTAAGTGAACTGTTGTAAGTTGAGGACTACCTGTATTCGATTTAGTAGAAAAAATGCTGATATATACTGATTACAAAATTATTTATAATGATGCTTTCTACATGTGAGGGGAAGAGATATATGCTATAATTGATGGTTTAGATGTGGCTTCAATATGCTTTTTGAAGTCAAAAACTTGAAGAAATCATATTTTGGCCCTTTTGATATAAATATTAAGCATAAATAACCTAAGTATAGGTAGTTCCCAGTTTAAGAATGAGTTCTGTTTCAAAGGCTTGTCTTTAAATCGGATTTGTATGTAAGCCGGAATAGTATTATTGTATAATACTGTATAAGTAGTATTGTGAAATGAATTTGAACCATTTTGCATTTAACTTGAATCATTGGGTATTTAACTTGAATTTTGCTACAATAAGCTCCATTCCTAACTAGGGCTCCTTCTTAAAGCAGAACGTTCTTAATCTGGGGACTTGTATAAATAAATTTCTCTGGATAGAAATAATTTTTTCTACAAGCACAGAAATTGCTGTAGCATGTAGGCTTTTCCAGTAATGGTTTTGAGTGACAACTAACTATATTCACACATTTAACTTCATACATTCAAAAATAAATTTAAACCAGGGGTGTCAAATTCACATTGTCACAGCGGCATCACATGATGTATCGGGACTTTTTCCCTTTCCCTAAACTGGGCGTCGGTGTGGCCAGTGGGTGACGCATCCGGCCCATGGGTCAGGAGTTGGACAGTCCTGATCTAAACAGTCTGGATATTTGATACGGAGAACTATCTAATGAGGAAGAAAGAAAATAGATATAAATAAATGCTGTATTTTGACTGAACACTATAGTGGTTATATTCTAAGAATTCTTTTCAAGTAGCTGTCAGTGATGCTCTTAAACATCCCTCAACATTTTAAACATTTGGTACTTGAACTCTAGAAGTAGCTAGTCTTTCTTTAATGCAAGATAATTTACTAACATAATTTGATAGTATATTATAGAAGTGTTCTCTGGAACATAATTTAAAGATGGCAATATTTGGATGGATTGGCTCTGGATTACTGAATCCTAGTTTGCAGAACCTTTACTACTCATCTCTGTCACTTACTCAGCTACATCTACTCAACATTCAGGTGTAGTCTTGTCTCCTATTGTATTAGAGAGACACCATGTCATAGACTTTTAAGAAAAGTATCAACAATGGAACCAGTAGAAATGAGAAGTGAATGCATTACCTAGGGAACATTAACACAGAAGAGCTTTATAAACAGGATTGTGAGAAGAATTGGTGAATGGGAAGAAGGGGTTGACTATTGTTAGAAGAATCATTAAACTGAAACATTAGTTGAATTCATATATAATGCTAAACTAGAATTTTTAAGATTAAGGCTTGTTGAACAAGGTATAATTGATGCATTCACATAATGTAAAGCCATTGTGGTTAAATTCACATATTTTGCTAATCTGAAAACAAAGAATTAGGAGTAACTAAAGTCCTTTAGTTAGTCAATAATAGCTTGATGTAATAACAGCTATCTATCTACCTGCAACGTGGTCCAATAAATAGTTGCCTTCACTAGAAAGAACCTGAGACTGTCACTAATTTGAGTGTATTCTGCAGGATCCAATCTGGGTCAGTCATTGGGACCAGAAGTTTAGTCTTCCGAGCTTTTGGACTCATGCTGGAGCCCATCCTCAGGGAAATTCTGATGAGCTCCAGAATGAGTCCAAAAGCTTGGAAAATTAAACCTCTGGTGACCAACCCAAATGGGATCCTGCAACATTCTCCTGGGAGGTGTATATTCACCTTCATTCATGAATGTATTCTTTCCGCAACTTTAAATTGGACAGGGTACAACGTAAGTTGGCATCTTTCTTTTCTTGCCTCTAGAAATCTTCAGATAAGCTCCATAAGTACCTTCAGGAAAATTTTATGTTTGAATATATCAAAATATATTTTCTAGAGAAAACTTTGGAAAAATTAAATTAAAGTGACTTTGGAACACTTCCTCATAGGAAGTTCAACTAGTACCAACTTTGCAAAGCTTTTCACACTTGGTCAAGGCATTTTTATTTATCAAGGCACTTTAAGCTGATGTGATTGCCTCCATCTTCATCACAGTTTGATAATATTACTACATTTATCTGTAGTAATAGTTGCATGAAATACTTTTAGCAGTTAGTAGGCCATGCAGTTCTTCAGATTCAGTATCCAAAAGGTGCTTTGGAGTTGGGGACACAAACATAACTCTTGACTGTGACACTTGAAAATTTCTAGGTCATTTCCTGGGATTCCATAGTGGTTTTAAGGTGTTGCAAACAGGTGCTGCATTTGCACTCCTTCCAACTCTGAACCACTTTTGGGAGATTGAATCTGAAGTTGTATAGAGCTCTAGCAATTAGCCTTTGGTGCTGTTTTTGTGTTCATTTGTTAAATAGAGATATATTTCTTGCAGATAGAAGCAACAGATCAAAGAACATACATTGAAATTATTTGTGTACATTAAAATTAAATAGCATATACCCAGATTCTCCAATTGGCAGACAACCTTTGAAATGCCCTAGAAGCAATTTTTTATATTATAATCAATATTTCCTTCTAAAGTAATATACCAGGAGATGTAATTCTAGAGAAGTAATTGACTAGTTGCAATGGGCAATTATTGTTTACTATTTCAAGTAAGAGCTGCTAATTTTTCTATTGATAATCTTTTAGGCCATAATATAGCTCTGTAAACATTTATTGTAATGGAGCAATGCATTTTACATTTCTAGATGCTGTTCACAATGTTACTTTGAAAACCATATATTTTTCACTACAGTATTTGTGAAGATACCTATAAAATTGCTTGTGTCCACTAGAAAGTTGCATCACAATCCTTCCCACACAGCAACTGGGAATTTGAACTAAATATAATTTTTGGTGAAGATAGATTTTTTGTAAATTGGATAATTATTTTCAGTGACATATCTATCTGCGATGCTAGCCGAATATCCTATTTCATGGTATTATGCTGGCACAGCAGTCAGTATATTCCAAAGAGACTTGTCTGCTGATGCAGCAAGTATTAGGACTGGCTTGTTAGTCATTGAGGCATACAATCAAAAATGCTCTGTGCCCAGAGTTTACATTATAGTTTAATTATTTTAATAGCTATAAAACTGAAATGGTTGCAAACCAGTAGAGTATGTCCTGTTCAATCTGCTGATCAGTTCTGCTGCTGACTAGTGCTTTGCAGAAAAAGAAGTTGGGGAAAGTATACATTACATATACATAAGGTTGAAGGATATAAGCTTTAACTTGGGAACTGCTTATGATAATTTTTATATTTTGGTTTTAATCCATACCTGACTATGACAGAGGAAATTTCTGCATCTGATTTCACTTCCCTTAGATACAAAACCTTTATTTTCTTGATCTTATGCTGTATAAATGGTAATTATGGTAGTACAGTTTATGAAAAACCTTTAGATGACTAGAATGATGAATGTGAAGGACCTTGCTTTATTGCTGCTTATACTTTCTAATTGTCACTGCTTAGTTTTTAGAGAGCTATTATTCATAGTCTTGTGAGGATTTTAAATTTTTGACCTTTAAATACCAAACCCATAGCACAAATAGATTTACAAATTTGCTTTTGTTTCAAAAACCGTTTGCAATCTACGTAAATTGGGGGAAGTTACTGTTGTTCAAAAATAAACACCAAACTCCTTTAGGCACATAAACTAAGATATTAGCTATAGTTATTTGCTATATTATTTCTAACTTTGATCAAGACTTCAACCTGATTGCCACTCTACTTCATAATTATTCTAAAGTATTTATTCAAAGAAATAAATAAATGATGGCAGTTCTTATTTTAATGATGAAATGATGAAATGATGAAAAATGGGAAGCATAATTCTAATTACAGTGATGTGATTTCTTTGCAATTATCTATAGTTTTACAGTAGTTTGGGATATTTTTTAAGAGTGTTCAAGTCATTGTTGATGGTTAGTGACTGCCTGGGATATTCCCAATTTTCTTGACTAGATTTTTTGAAAGTAGGTTGCTGTTGCGTTCTTCCTAGGGATAGAGAGACTGGAGCAAGGTCACCCATCTGGCTTTGTGCCTAGGGTGTGCCTACAATCCCCAGCCTCCCAGTTTCTAGCCTGGTGCCTTAACAATATCATCAAACCAGCAGTATATTTTATACTACTCCATAAGTTTGCAATTCTTCTGCCACTGCATCTTAGGAGAGAAACATGAACTCTTATGTTTATTTTCTTTATAGTAATAATTTAAATAGAATAAATTAAACTCTTCTTTTGTACCATCTACAGTTCTGATTTTAAGTTCATAGCCATACAAATATTTTAAACGCAAACATACATACTTGATCATTATAATACTGTGTTTCCCCAAAAATAAGATCCTGTCTTATATTTTTTTGAACCCTGAAATAAGTGCTTGGCCTTATTGCCATGAGCTCAAAAGCCCAATTGGGCTTATTATCAGGGGATGTCTTATTTTGGGGGAAACAGGGTAGACTATTATTTGATAGCAAAGTTCAGTATTAATAAATGAGAATAATTGCGTTTAGATACTTAGCATCCTTGCCTCTATTCCTACCTTTCCCATAGGTTGTAATAAGTCCTTGATATTGCATTTACTACAAGCAAACCAAAATGCTTATCTTAGAATAATATGCCTTTATTATCCTTTGTAAGGACAAATAAAGGTGCTTCTCCATTATCTCTAAATGGATAGGTCACATATAAGAAAACTTAAGTAATATTCATCACAGGATATTCTATGATGGGGAAATAACCAGTCAGCTGTTTAAAGACCTTATAGAGCACAGAGTATCTTTGTACATGTGAAAAATATAAACTTTAACTTTAAAAGGCAAAAGCATACATTAAACTAAGGAGAAATGGACACATTGTCTCATCCATAACTATCCTGTTGCTAGTTTTTGTCCCTAAAGGACAGATGCAACAACTGTTGCTGAATAAATATTTCTCTTTATTGGTTGGTCTCCTCTACAGGTAGCCCTGATTTAACGACTGCAGTTGGGACTGGGATTTCCATTGCTAAACAATGCAGTCATAAAGAGCAATATCATGTGATACCAACACTCCCTGCTGATGTTGTTAAGCAAGGATAGCAGATCCTTAAGCAAGTCCCAGGTAGCTTGACAGCAGGCAAGTAAATGGCTACTTCTGGGTCAGGGAGGATGTGTAGGTAATAGCTTAAACATAGCAGGGCTGGATGTGGCTACTGCCAGGTAGAGAAGCGGGGAGGGGCTAGCCATTGAGGTGAAGTAAAGTGCTGCATAAGTGCAGCTGGGCTTGTGGGGTAGCTGCTGCCGGGCAGGGGAGGTGTGTGGATAGCCAGGAAGAACAGTGTGACCATGGCAGGACCAAATGCAAGCAACTTCTTGAAGCAATTTGAAGCCTCCTGCTGCTTTCCCCATTGCTTTTCTTGTAGGAAGCCAACAGGGAAAGTCATAAATGGCACTCAAATGACTGCAGGACATTGTGACTTTGGTAAGTATGAGCTTGTTGCCAAGCTCCCAGAACACAATCACATGATTTCAGGAGTGCTGAGACTGCCAGAACTTTGAGGACTGGTCATTAAGTACCACTCATTCAGTGTTGTCATAACTTAGAATGGTCACTGAATGAGGAGTTGTTAAACAAGGATTACCTGTATTCATTGGACACAGAATTAGTATTCCACAACATGGTATTAGAAATGGAATCAGAAGTGTTAGTTAATAAATTGTTGGGAAATAGGATCTGTGAGTGATTCTACTCTTAATTACCTTTCCCTCATGGATCCCCATCTCTCTTTCCTACTTCATAAAGAGAATTCTGTAAAGAAACTAAGTGCCTGAGATTCAAAGACTCTTTTCCAAACCAGCAGAGTAAGTCAGAGAAACTCATAGGAGCAGTGGATCACCTCAGTCTCTACTCCAGGGATCTCTAAACTTGGCAACTTTAAGACTTGTGGACTTCAACTCCCAGAGTTCTGGGAATTGAAGTCCTCAAGTCTTAAAGTTGCCAAGTTTGGAGACCCCTGCTCTACTCCTCCCAGCAAAATAAGGTCATGTGAAAATAGATCTTCAGTGGAGCCCAGTCCAATGTATGCAAAATACAGTAAATCATGTAATCATTAAGAAAATCTGGCTTCACTGACTTTGTTGGAGAAGATCATGAATGGCGATCGTGTGACTTTGGGACACTGCAACTGCCATCAATACATGCTGGTTGTCAAGCATCTGAATTTAGATCTCTTGACCATGGAGACACTGCAGGGATTGGAAGTATAAGGACAGTCATAAGTCACTTTTTTCAGTGCTCTCATAATTATAAATGGTCATTAAACGAATGGCTATAAGTCGAAGACTACCTGTATTCAAGAGTATTACAAAACAAGCCTTTAAAAGCATTTGAATGATATTCTGGCATTCCAGAACCATTAGAAATGATCTCACAAGCTATTATCGCTGCCTCGTAAATGTTCTCTTAGTAAAAAGTTTCCACTGAAACTAAATTTATGAAAGCTAGTTGGGAAAGCTGAATTCATAATGAGATGCTGGGTGTTGCTATTTGTTGTGTTAGAAAATTTGGAATCAAGAAAATTGGGGATAAAGAATGCTTTCTGGCACTCCAATCCATGTCCCTATAACAAATGAGAAGTTCTCATTCTAACCACCGTGTTCAAAAATTTCCCACATATGTCAGAGAGTGGGGTGCAGTGATTTCTGCTTCTGTCTTGGAGGTTGGCAGTCATATCGTACAAAGTAACAAGCTTGTGTTGGGTGGAAAAGTGGGACACCAAAAAGCCCAGGGCTCTTCGAATTTTATCCAGCCTCCTCAAATGGTGTTGCCTTCCAGCCTCAGCAATCTATGGTGCAGTTGGGATTTGTCCAATAGAGCTGCCTCAGGAGACCTCTGTTTCCTCTTTGGCTTCTTGATTTCTCTGCCTCTATCTCCCTTCCCCTTTTAGGGGATGCTGCCTTGTTTGTTTCTTCACTCTCAGCCATTCCTCTTGTGGCACTACAATATAGTAATTGCTGCTGTTGGTATTGGGAGTCCATCCATGTGTCATCAGGCTAACAGTGCAGTGACTACTGTAATTAGACTTTGTCTAAGGAACCGGCTTTCTTTTGGGTACTGATTTCCCTGTAAATTTATTGGAAAAGGATTTGCTTTGTTTTATTGGGAATGGATTTGCTTTGTAAGCTTGGAGCAATTGATGGCTTTTTGCACCAAAAAGGCTTGTATTTACAGTCCTAGAGGAACACCCTAATTCAGACCTTGCTCTGATCTCTATCCTGGCTTCCCTTCCCTTTTTTGTTTTTTTATCCCCTGATTTCCCCTGATATATGTTCTTTTCTTGGCTTGGTTAGATTTTGATGTCCCTGGATTTTAGATCTTGCTTTTGAAGCTCAACTCTTCCAGTCTATTCTTTGAACAGATGCCTCTTTGCTTTGGATTGAGGGCATAGCCAAGTATTTTGTCAGTTGAAATAAGCATTGCTTCTATCCCTGTCCTTGGACTCCCTGATTATTCTTTATCCTTTACCCTGTTTAGCTATGTACATGTGATACAGTTCTTGGTGTCTTTATTTATCCTTATGGTAATTATCTTCACCCACTGATGTTCTACCGGTATATTTACCAGTTAGATATAAGTGCTGCTGCCTTTCCACCCCATCTTTGTGCTGTTCAGGATGCGACCCTTTTAATGGACAAATTCTCAGAACTTCTTAGGGGATCTGCCTAACCATATAGGCTTCCCCCTGTGGTGGTAGGTTTCTGTCTTATCACCTACGCTTGCCCTTGACTCCCCAAACAGCTGAGCAAATTGGAAATAGCACTCCTAAACTCTCCCATTGTTACTGTTATTAACTCCTCCTCTCAAGATCCCACCTTCCATTTACATCCTTGACTCACAACTATTCATTTAGTGACTATATGAAGTTATAACAACACTAAAAAAAGTGAATTATGACATTTTTTCACACTTATGACAATTCTCTATCCTGTGGTCATATGATCAAAATTCGTACATTTGGCAATTGACATGTATTTATGATGGTTGCAATGTCCCTGGAGTCAAGTGCTCACTTTTTGTGACCTTCAAAAAAGGAAAGTCAGAAGCCAGATTCAATTGTTAAGTATTATTAATTTAACAACTGCATTGATTCACGTAACAACTGTGGCATAAAGTAGTAAAGTCGTAAAATGGGGCAAACTCACGTAACAACTGTCTTGCTTAGCAACAGAAATTTTGAGCTCAACTGTGGTCATAAGTTGAGGACTACCTGTACCCTTATCTCCTGCTGAAAGTTTTTCCACTCATGATTGCTTTTTTATTGCTTATAAACTTCTTTCTCACCCTGATATTCAGTAAAACCCCACTGCAAGTGCTGATTTTTAATGTTATACTTAAGTCACTTCTTGCCATACTCCCCCTGGGAAACAGGGTGCTGGATATGTGGGTATGTACTCTTTTTGAATATGTTAAATTAAGTTCTTTGCTTCCCGTTGTTTCTGCTCAAGTTGGTGAGTTACATGCTGTGACTTAAGCTTGTCTTTTAACCTCTAGTTCCTCTATTAATATTTATACAGACAGCTGTTATTGTTTTGAAACTATATCACTATGGCCATCTTTGCCAAAACCATGGGTTTCTCACAAACTCCGATTCTTTGATTCAGAGTGCTGATTTGTTTACATTTTACTTATGCCATTCTTCCCTCTGCTGCTGCTGCTGTATTAAAATAAAAGGCCATTCTCAGTGGCAATGAACTTGCTGATTCTTGTGTTAAATATACTGGTCTCCGGTGTTTTCTATACAGAGTATTTTCCTACTTCTTTTGCTGTCTGCTCAAAAACTGGACATAGCCTGGAAGAACTAGATGCAAATCAGGGGTGGGTTCCACTCACCTTCGCTACCGGTTCTCTTCATGGACGCGCGTGTATGCACGCGCGCTAAATTTGTGCGCGTAAACCGCGCTACCGCGCATGCGCAGAAAATCAATTTTTTAAAAATCGGCAAAAAAAGAGCTCTGCGCATGCGCAGAACGCTAATTTTGCCAATTTTTTGAAAAAAAGGTAAGTTGGGCCGCGCGGGTAGGACAGGGTCCGGGACGCTGCGAACCGATTTGGTGACATCACAGCGTCACCGCTACTGGCTCGCGCGAACCGGACCGAACCGGGGGGAACCCACCACTGATGCAAATGGCATATTTTCCTAGCCGTCATAGAGCTGTTCAGGCTCCAGATGGTCTCCTGGCCTAGGGGTGTCAAACTGGTGGCACGTGGGCCAGATGTATTACACATAGGCCACGCCCACCCACCTCTGCGAAAGCAAAAAACATTGTGATACGTCATGTGATATCATCGTGACGCGACAGGTTTGACACCGGTGTAAGATGATCCCTCACATTGGTCTGCCTCTCCATTTAAGCTTAGGCAGAACCCGTGGTGGGTTGCTACCGATTCACCCCAGATCGGGCGAACCGGTAACGGTGGGGGAGGGGGGGCGGGAGGTTCTGCCCACCCTCCTAGACGCTTCTGCGTATGTGCGGGAAGCATCATGTGTGCACACGAGCAAACCAGTAGCGATGGGTTTTGAAACCCACCCCTGGGCAGAGTTGATGTGTGGTGTTTATTATTATTATTTTTTTATGCTGATTTTAATTTAAAAAAAAAACAAAACTGTTTATTGTATGTTTTTGTTTTATGTAAGCCGCCCTGAGTCCTTCGGGAGATGGGCGGCATATAAATGCTATTAAATAAATAAATAAAATAAATAAATACATTTTGTTAATGTAATGTAGTGGCATTGTTACAATACTGGCAAAAGGATTTCAGTTTGATTTATGATTGATGGTGTTTATAAGTTAAAGAGTTCTGGCTTTTTGGAACAAATTAATGGAAGACTGACTTCAAATTACTAAAGTAGACTGATGCTATTTTCTTTGCCTGATTATTTATGGACAGTTTTTAAGATATTCTTATAATTGAATCTACATTTATCTGTATTTGAACTTTTAGGTCAGGCGTGTCAAACTCGATTTCATTGAGGACCGCATCAGGGATGTGTTTGGCCTTGGGGGGCCAGGGTGTGTGCGGCCAGCCTGATGTCACTTGTGTTGGGGGTGCTTGTGGTGGCTTGAGTGCTCTCCCAGCGAAAACGGGCTCCCGAGCTCCGTTTTCAGCTGCAACAGCCTCCTGCAACCCTCTGCTAGTGAAAATGGAGCTTGGGAGGGCTGCACACAGCCCTTCAGAGCTCCATTTTCACTGGCAGAGGCACTGCAAGCTAGTCCTTTGCTATTTCCAGGGCACCCCTTTGGGCCAGTTCTAAGCACTCTGCAGGCTGGATCCGGCCCTTGAGTTTGATACCCCATCTCAGTGGGTATAGGAGGAATTGGTATCTGTGATGCTTTTGTTCATGAACTACATTAATCAAGCTTCAATGTGTGATGTTATCTGTTCATTCTTTAAGACAAAAAATCCAAAAATGCAAAAGGAGGTAAATAATTTTTCATAGAACTCTACTGTACTGAATATTCAACATTTCCCCCGAAACCTTAGAAATCTTGAATTTATTACTTAAGCAATGACTGAAATAATTTGCTTAAAATTGGATTACTTAGTTTTTATTCCAGGACCATAAAAAACACAAGAATATAAAATCTTAAATTGTACTTATTAATGATTAATTGTTTCATTATTGTCAGTTATTTAGGGAATTTGTATTGTTTATTGAAGGCCAGTCGAATTTGATGGCTAAGCAAGAGGTGCTAGAATCTGTATCTTTTCCCCAGCTGCAACTAAGGATTTTTTTGTAATTGAAAGGACTACTTTTGCTGTCGCCTTTGTAATTTCATTTTAAGTATATCTTTTTTTCTTAGCAGGTATATCAAAGGATGGATATTAGACACAACCCAGATATTCTTGATAAAACCATGACTATCGTGATCTCCCTAGTCAGTTCTTGTTTTTTATTCTTGTGGCCCAAATTGAAGCCAAAGAAGCTACAATATGAAGCAAGACAGCTCATCTCTAGATTTTTTTTTATCTCAGTCCTTCAGGATTGCTGAAAGCTCTGGGTTGCAAAAATGACTAGAATTTGAAGTTTTTGCATCTCTTTGCTGCTGTCTGGTGGGTGTCTGGAGTTTACATGCAGATCTGGCAACCAGTATACCAAAGAATTATTTTTGAAGTTACAAATGCATCACCTGATTTGGTTAAGTCTATAAGGGTTATTTTGCTTTTTTGTTGTTGTTGTTATATATTCTAATAAGGGTCATGAGTGTTTTATCAAATGGTGTTATGGTATAGCTGAAAATGTTATTTTCAAATCTAAGTAAAAATATCCCTTACCTTGACATGTGATTAGTCAGGGCAGATTTTCTCCTCCTACGAGTGCATCTGCTTGCTACTAAGAGGCAGGTAAGGAAGTATATACAGTAAGCAGGTCATTGATAAAATCCCTTAATGTTCTATCAACCTCTTCTAGTTTACTGAGAAATATGTTGAATTTATTTGTGGTGTTTCTCAATACTTGACAGATCTGCAACCAATCCAACACAAGGATTTGCAACTTCTGTATATTTTATGCTGGTGATGCTTTTTATAAAATACCTAGATAATGAAATCAATTAATTAAAATCAGTAAGTTCCCAGACCAGGTTTGATGAAGTCAAAATGGCATCATTTATGTATTAAATAGAAGGTATTACCAAGTTTGAGAAATCCCCAAGATTTTCAGAAACATAAAACAGTGTTGTTGGAGAAAGGGATGGAGAAAATTTGGATTGGTGCAAAGGTTTCAGAATCTTCCCAGTGTGGAATAGATATGATCAGTGGTCATGGCATGCTATTGGCATTGCTGGTACATGGGAAGTAATAGAAATTTGGGAGGAGTAGAATGGGGTGTCTTCCATCCCTGAAATCTTGAAAAAGACAGCGCTGGATTATAGTTGCCATTTCTTCTGTACTATTACCAGTTTTGAATGATTGAAGTCATATATGACCAGACTGTGACTTCATATTATAAAATAGGAGGGGTGTTATAAAATGCAGATGGGGTGAATTTAAGAGAATATAAGTGCATTAATGGTAAAATTACATTTATCTGCTTACATAGATTATCATCCTACCTTCATTTATCCAGGCACTTGTTGAAACCTGGGCTTTCTGAGAGAGAGAGAGCAATTTGGGAGGTATCTGTAGATATCTGTAGGGGTATATAGCACAGGACAGGGAAAAATTAAGTGCCCCTCACTCATCTGCAAGCTTTCCTTTAAAAAAAAATGATTCCTTAGCAATATTATCAGAAGTAGTTTGCTGTTGCCTTATTCCTAGAGCTGAGACAGTAACTGGCCCAGAATCACCCAGCTAGTTTTCATGCTTGAACAGGAGTTCTAGACAGGAATAGAGCTCACAGTCAGCTGGTTTCTAGCTCAGTATCCTTAATCACGATATCAGGGTTTCTCAACCTTAGCAATTGTAAGTCTGAACTTTAATACCCAGAATTCCTCAGTCAGCAATTCTGGGAGTTGAAATCCATCCATCTTAAAATTGCCAAGGTTGAGAAACGCTGCACTATATCAAACTGACTCTTGAATATAGTCTTAAACGATCTTGAATATTCCTATTTCAACTCATTGTTTCCATTTTTGTTACATCTTTAATCATATCATATCTTTGGTTTGATCTAGTATGCCTTCTTAGTGCTGATGTTTCTTAGCCAAACCACAATATAGATGCCACAATATGTGAAATGCTCTCTTAGGAGACTTTACATTTGGAAAAATGTTGGACAAAGTGAATCTGTAGTCAATCATATTTTTATACATAAAATAAGCATAGCAACTGAACTGAGAATTGTGTTCTGATAAAATATCTGAATTTGCACACACAAACAGAAAGTTAACAAAAACAAAGTTAACCAGAAAGTTGGTAGGACAACGTCGCCTTTTGCAATTATTCTTGTTGTCTAATGGTTATCCTCATATATTAAAAAGAGCAAGAAAGGTGAATATATCAACAATTGTTTTATTTATTTATTTATTTGTTTATTTATTTATTTATTTTGTCAAGCATATATAAGATAACAAATAAAAGTATAAACATAGTTAGAATACATGAAAA
>JANHFM010003840.1:33610-49696 GCA_032468115.1 Grayia smithii
TTCTATTCTATTCTATTCTATTCTATTCTATTCTATTCTATTCTATTCTATTCTATTCTTCTATTCTATTCTATTCTCATATTTACCGGGAGATACTGAGAATGGATTATACAGATACACATATATGCTCAAAGAAATATAGGAAATGCGCCCCTATGTATGTATGTATGTACGTAGGAATGAAGAAAATATGCATGTATTTTCCGTCTGCAAAAAGTTTCCGAAACAGGTACAAAGAATATGTGGGCATTAACAAAGGAAATGGTGCCCAAGGCAAGATTTAAAGCAATGGTTTTAGGCTGTGCGGGAATAGTGGTTAGAATGAAGTATTAAAGTGCCAGGAATTCTTGGACTGGCTCAGACTTCTGTAGGGACATAATAATAATAATAGTCAATAGAATTTGTTTGACTTACTGTTTTGCTTCTGTAACAATTGCTTTGCTAAGAATTGGAACTGCCAGTGATCTAACTTGTTTTTTTGTATACCTTGGTGCATGGAACGGAATATATCATAGTTTGGCAGGATTACACCGGGCAAATACCTTTGTTGCTAAGCACCCATCCCCTCTGTTGCTAAGCACTCAGCCCCCACCCCTCCCCGTTCCTTGCTGCACAGCCTACAAGGAAGGCATGGGCCAAAGGGGCTGGAATTGGGTGCTAGGTTTATGCCTCCGAAGGTATAAAACACGCCATACCTTTCCCAAGCTGTGGCTATTCCTCACATGCATTGCATTTTGTTGAGGTAGAGGACTAAACCCAATAACAATTCTCACAATGCAGAATTTAATGTAAGTCCTTTTTATTTATTTTCTTATTCAGACTTACATGGCTTTGTTTCTGCAAGACACAGGATACAAGAAGGCCTGAAAAAAACTTCAACCAGACCTTTTATACTCAGGGGGCGGGGACAAGAAGAGAAGGTAAGTCACATGTTTGAAATTACAATATTTACACAGTTAATCAAATTGTCAGTTAGGTATTTACATATAACATAACTGAAGTTTATTTTAGACTAGACAAGCTTCTTCACATAGGCAGTTCTCTGTCTACTCCAGGGGTAGGGGCAGGTTCCAAATCCCGTCACTACTGGTTCACTCATGTGTGAGTGTGTGCTTGCATGTGCGTGTGGTGTTTCTGTTTATGCGCAGAAGCATCCGGGCGGGTGGGCAGAGCCTCCTGCCGCCACCGCTTACCAGTTCGCCCAATCCGGTACGAACTGGTAGCAACCCACCACTGCCTTGTAGCTCAGCCCCTTAAACATCCAGTTGAGTTGGAGCTATTTTTCAGTCTTTTAGAAGAGATTTTGAAACTAGAAAGGAAAGAATTACCTTTGTGAAGCAAACCTCTTCTATTTCTAGAAGAATTTTAACCACTCCTCCCCAAATAGCTGAACACCCATTCTGCATTTTAACTGTTAAAAGGAAGCAATTTGTCTCCATGGGAGCACCTGCTTTCATTCCAGCTTTAATTTGCTAAAGAAAATTTATAATATATATATTTATATATAAAAACCCTGACCATTAGGTTGTCAAATTTTGCTGTTCTGATCTTGGTGCACAAGAGGAAGTACAATTTGGCCATTTACAGACATTGTTAAAAATGTAATAACTCTTCTTGGCAAAAAAGTAAATTTGATTCAACCAAATTTGAATTTGCGTTGATTCAAGCGCCCATTTTCTTTCCTTTCCTTTTCTTTTTTATGCTTTATTTAGGGATCTGTTCCAATAAACTCAGTGTTCTAAGTTGGTTTATATTAGAACTGGAATTAGAGTAGACTCATTTAAATCTTAAATGAGTAACATAAAGGCCATAATCCTATGCACACCAAACTGAGAATATGTTTAAATTAATTGTAAGTCACTTATACTGGCTTGTTGTATAGGTTTAAATTTAACCACTGATATTTTAGAAACCTTTAAGTTTCAATTTTTGTGCCCCTTGTGCAAACAGGAAAGGATTCGAATGTATTTACTCTTAACCAATGCAAAAATATTGATGTCTGATTATACCATATGTCTATAGATTATTGCATGAGTGATTTATGTTCCTTTTTTCTCTGCATTATAGCAAGCATAAGCAATGAAGTGGTAAGTAATTTTTTATTTATTGTATAAATATATTGCTTTGAGTAAGTAAAGAGGGGCTTAGAAATTTGATTTTTTTAGAATTCTAAATTGTATCTGGAGAAGACTTTCTGATGCAGATGATCATCCTTCATATTCTCTTTGCTCTTCATTTTGTTCCTACTACATGCAGTAAATCATACTTGGAAAATAGTTGCAGATATCTATAAGGTACATGGATATACACATGCACACATGCACACACTCATACATATACACAGAGAGAAGAGAAGAGAAGAGAAGAGGAGAAGAGAAGAGAAGAGAAGAGAAGAGAAGAGAAGAGAAGAGGATTTTAAATTAGAAATTAGGACTTTTACCTATATAGTTTTCTTCTGAAGCCAAGTTTTTAATTGAAGTTCCATATTTTAAGATTTATTATATGTGCAGCGTTGATGTCCACCATTCCCTATATACGAAAAATAAAACAATATTGGTAGTCCTCTAGGACCATAGCTGAGCCTAGAATCTCTATCATGTCATTGCAGTCAGTAAGTGAGTCAGCATAAAATCTGATTTGATATTATGATTCTTTTACAATAGTTAAGTGGGTCACTGAAGTTGTTAAGCAAATCACATGGTTATTAAGTGAACCCCATGGTTGTTAACTGAATCCACTCTCCCAAATGGACAAAACTTCACGGATTGTGATCATGTGACTGCGGAATCTGCAACTGGTTGTAAATGTGAACTAAGTGCCAAACACCTGAAATGCAATTACATAATGGGGGGAGGGGTCCATTGTAACCTAAAATCAGGGGTGAAAACCAGAAGGTTCTGACAGGTTCTGGAGAACCGGTAGCGGAAATTTTGAGTAGTTTGGAGAACTGGCAAATACAACATCTGGCTGGCTCCAGAGTGGGGTAGGAATGGAGATTTTGCAGTATCCTTCCCCTGGAGTGGGGTGGGAATGGAGATTTTGCAGTATTCTTCCCTTGCCACACCCATCAAGCTATGCCCACCAAGTCACACCACACCCACCAAGCCACACCCACAGAACAGATAGTAAAAAAATTTAGATTTCACCACTGCCTAAAATGGTTGTTAAGAGACCAGTAATTGATCAAGAACTTAATATATTGTTATTTCTTTCTTTATAGTTTTCAAATATCACCTTGACTTTAGACAAATACATGTTGTAATCGTTAAACAAATGCTTTTTTTTTTAAAAGAAGCTTATATGCTACTTCAAGTTATAGTCAACTAAAATATTTCTCCTTGGAAGCATGGTTCACTCCAATTGGATTTTTCTGAATAAGTTAGGAAAGAAAATATATAGATATATTACTGCAGCAAAAATCCCTGTGGCAATTTTTTTTATTAATAGTACAAATAAACTCTTTGTACTAAGGAAATGAAATGGATTCTGTATCAGCAATAATCCAGTTGAGTAATGTTTTAATAGAGCTGAGCATGTCCAATTTGAAATGAATAATTTAGTGAGTTTACCCATTTTTATTGATTTGTAGATTTTTCTTGTGTTTACCCTGGATTCTTGGAATAGTTTGTAAATTAGGTGTTTGGGGAGATATGCATATACACAAAAGATTCTAGGAATAATTTGGTTCAAGGCTGGGCAAGACGCTAAGGAAATGATTAGATAAAATAGGAAAATATATTATGTTGGGAAAAATATTGCAGACAAGAAGTTAAAATAGAGAAACAGCAAGGATTCAAGTCTAGTACCAAGCTATTGTGAGAAATTATGCAGACAAATTTGTGCTTGTGTATCCTCTGCTTCTTCTCCCACATTCTGATTTATTGTCCCTGTGTTTAATTTAGGCACAACACATAGATCAGATTAATACATTATATCCTCTGCCTCTGCTGTGGCCATGTCTGCACTATGGCAGAGCATTCCTCCAAAATTTGAATAATCCCAACTCTGCTGACTGTGGTGGTCCTGGCTTTTTCAACCCCCCTGGAGTAAAATGATTCCCTCATAATCCATTGGTTGCTGTTTTAAATATTGTGGTTCCCTGAAGTATCCTGACATGTTTCTACTTTGTAATGTTGTATTTTTGTTCAGTCTTTACTTTTTCATGTGCTTGCTAACCATGCCTTGGCGATTGAGATGGCCAATGCCTTGATTAAATAAATAACTATTAAGATACCACATGGATTGCTATGTCTGATGCTCTCTGTTCAGCTGTGTCCAATTCTCAGTAGTTCTGTAGACCAGCACTCTCCTCTGTTTGTGTTTCTCCTCTATTTCTATTTACATTACACTAAATCAGAGTTGTTACAAGCTATGAGTTATGGATTAGCACAAGGAAGAAAAATGTGAGGTGTGAGATTACCTGAGCTGGTGTCTTCTGACCACATTGTAAAAGAAAAATTAAATTAAATCATAGCTAATCTTTGAGTTTATTTGTATCTGCAATAGTAAATAATTTGAGATTCCCCCCCCCCCCCATTTGAAAAGATCTGGAGTTCAGTAAACTGGGTGAATCCAGAAAAGTATGCTTTATTCAATAAGCCATGGCTAAATATACGGTTAACAGGAGCAAGTCTGTATAGTGGTACAGTGGTTAAAACACTGGGCTACAAACTGGGAGTTCTAGTCCCTCCATAGGCACAAAGCTAGCTGGGTGACCTTGGGCCTGTCACTCCTTTTCAGCCATAAGAAGAGGGCAATTTCCAACTACTTCCGAAAGGCCTTCCCAAGAAAATTGCCTGAACTAGTCCAGGCAGCTGGAGTCGATACGACTCAAAGGCACCAACCATCACCCCCAATCAAATTCCGGTTTAATGCACTTTGTGATTCCTGTTGGCATGGTCACAAGCATGACCACAGTGGAGGCAGAGTATATAATACATGAATCTGATCTATGTGTTGTGCCTAAATTAAACACAGGAACAATAAATCAGAATGTGTGAGAAGAAGCAGAGGATACACAAGCACAAATTTGTCTGCATAATTTCTCACAATAGCTTGGTACTAGACTTGTATCCTTGCTGTTTCTCTATTTTAATTTGTTGTCTGCAGTAGTTTGGCTTGAAATTTGAAAGAGACAAATTTTGGTTTCTACTAGGTGTGGACTCCCTTGATCTTAGAACCACATATGGCCTTCTCTATCAGCTTTTTTGCAATGATGAGTTTAGATTTTTGGCAATTCACCAAGCCTTTTTGAAACTGGCTGAATGATTATCTTTACTGTTGTGGAATTTAGACCTCTAAGAACAGTTGGGAAAATCAGTAGATCAATAGGAGTGGGCAAAAATTAAAATTCAGTCCGTCCTGCCCTCTGAGTTACAGAAGCTCCTGATAAGAAGTGAAAAGGTGAGTACTCATCAAGTCATCATTATATTTACATTTAAGGAAGTTTTCTTGGCAAGATTTCAGAAGTAGTTTGCCATTGCTTGGTTCTCAGGTCTGAGCCAGAGGGGCTGGCCCAAGGCTATCCATCTGTGTTCATGCCTAAAATGGAACTGGAATACATATTCTCCTGGTTTCTAGACTGGTGCCTTAACTTCTAGACCAAACTAATTCTTGGTAATAGGCCACAATGTAGAATTTCTATCTATCTCTGTATGTGTGAGGGAAGAAATGGCTTCCTGGAGCCCAGATGTTGGGAGGGAAGATCATGCAAGACTTGGATTCACTCTGATTATCTATGCAAGAACATCAAGGCAAGCGTACCTCTAATTGTACTGTATAGAGTTGCACCAAGATGCAGTGACAATGCCAGGCTGGTAGAAGTGCCATGTATTGGGAGCCCAGAGAGTTTTTTTTAGCTCTAATCCTTTTTCCAATGGTTTATTCTGAAAGGTACTTAATCTTTAATATTTGGGGTATTTGTCCCAGCAAATATTAAAATCCTAAAAGATATTACAATTACCTACTTATTTTGTTCGAGATATGGCAAATGAATCTACTTCCATATCATTTCCTGATTTTATTCAGGTATTCACTTTTATTTCTTTTTTGTTCAGGGTCATTTTAGGGTCAGTGGAGAATTTCAAACTCTGATTTTGCTTATGTGCCTGTGTATACACCAAGCTTCAGTTTAATTTTAAACATTCATCTTTTTAGAAACAGTCATGCTGTAATCAATCATAAATCTGCATACTTTAGTGTTATAACAGGCTTGATCAATTGAGTTTTATAGAAGAGGGAATTTTCAATAATTATATTTTGCTTTCTTTAGTTTCATAATTACTCCATATTTCCCCAGACAACAAAACCCATAAAATAACACACTTACAGTCAACACAGAGACCTATTTCACACAAATAGCAATGTTGACCTATTTCACAACTCCATTTTAGAATCTGCTGGGAAATCATGTGCCTGAATTCATCCATTTCTTTCTCATAGAAAAGTAGATGTCAGTGAAGCAAGATTTATCTTGATTAATATGCAATGAATGTGCAATGCTTTTGTAAACCAATAAATGTTCTGAAATCATTTCACTTTTTCAACTGAGTTTAATCAGTACCACAGGAATAAGGGAAACGATCACTAGATTGCATTACTTTACTAACTTCTCCTTGCAGCAAGGAATATATGTGTGATTACTTAGCAAAGGGCAGAGATAATTGCTTTATTTCACACCAGATTCGAGTCCAGCTTCATCTGTACTGTCATACCCTAACTAGAGTTTCCCTAAATGTGTTGAAATTTGAGTGCCCCAAATTTTCAGTCAATGATGAATTCTGATTCTCCAACACATTTAGAGATAATTAAATTGAGTCAGGCTTCTCTGCTCTGTGAGATGGTGGCTTTCAGAGTCTTGGACCAATGAAAGCACCTGCTGCTTGATAGGATGTCAGGAACTACATTTGTGATCCTCTGCATATACAATACTGCATATACAGCATTTTGCTGTTTGGTGACGCCTTCTCCTCTTTCAAGCTGCCCAACAAGGATGGACCAAACTCTAGCATATGGCATGAGTATCTCTATTTTTTCCCCTTTCCTTCACAATCTAATTTTAAAATCATTTATGTTTATTTCCATAAAATCATTACTTTTGCATCTTGTGCTGGTAATTGATTTCTTAACATATGTGGGAAAAAAGTCTGTCAATCCAAGGTAGCCTGGAACTAGATTTTTTTAATGGATGATCATTTTGTTCTCTCACATAGCCAGAGGTGGTATTCAGCAGGTTCGGACCAGTTCAGGCAAACCGGTAGTAGTGACCTGCAGGTGGCCTGCTCACCTGGGCTCAATCCCATCCTATACCGCTGTGTTTTTGACACCGCATGCATGTGTGGACGGTGCACGGGAGCAAATTGCCATGTTTGATGGCGCATGAATGTGTGGCTGGTGCACACTCACATTTCTGGTGCTGGACAAACTGGTTGTAACAGTATGTGAAACCCACCTCTGAACGTAGCATGAATCAGACATTATTTAGACAACATATTACTCATTACTGATTTCCATGTGCCCTTCTCCCCATCCATGCAGAGAAAGGAAGATCCATTATTTGCTTATTTGTTCCCTATGACTATCATTAAGTGTTGTACCTTATGTGTCAAGCACTAACTCCGCTTCGAATAAAGAAACTACTCAGAACGTGGTATTCTTTGTAAACTTTACTCAAACGGCTAATAGCTTAAACAATAATGAAGATAGCGTTACGTTTCGTCGTCATGTACGTTGTTTTATGCGTATCGCAGGGCACGCCCTTTATTCAGAGTTGGCTTCTGCGAATACTCGTGTTAGTGTGCATAATGCACCGGCTTTCATGATTACAGGTTAACAATGTAAGTACAACATAACAAGTTCCTTTCCGACCGCCTACCCAATGCCACCCGTGCACTTCATTCGACCGCCTAATATCCCTCCACCATCACCCGTGTTGGTGAGCTGCAAGCTGTGTCGAAGGAGGTTCGACACTATTACTATAACAAAATGCTTGTAGTTGGATGTTACAAGGCCACTCAAGTGTTGATCTTTTATCTTCCCATACTGTAATTCATGACTACATGCAAACACTAATTAAAAAACCCACACTGGATTAATTACTGGGTAAAACTTTTGTCAGTGTTGTAGTTAATCTGAAAATAAATTGACAGTAGATGAAACAGAGATCTTGGCCTTTCAACCTTTCATCAGGAGAAAATACTCTTCCTGGTAATTATTTGCAAATATCATTCTATAATTTCTATATTCTCCTTCCCATTTTCAGTAAATTAGCAGTCCCCAGAGGTATCAGTATTTTAATTCCCAGCCACCATGTTAAAGTCTCAATATTTTTTGGAGAACAACAGAAGTATTCTGGGAATTATAATCTCAAAACATGTACAGAGCACCTGGCTGGATAAGAAAATTCTACAGAAGCCCTTCCCTGCTCCCCACATGAATTATTTCCTCTATTAATTATAGATTCACTCCAATTTCTTCAAGCAAAGATGAATTCCGTTGTCAGAACGCAAGACAATCAAAGGCACTGGAACAGGCGGAGGCTTTGACAAATCAAGTGACAATTCAAATCGAAGCAAAGTCATAGCAAGAACCACTTTCATCTCATTCATGGCAAACTGTTGTCCAATGCAGTTTCTGAAAGGACAAGAAAGCTTGTTATCAAAGGCACATCTATCTGGAAATTAATTCCCAAATTCCTAACCTTCTGGCATTTCCCTAAACTGGTATCTTACTATTGTCCTAGGACTCTCAACTCCCCAAATTCTCTGATACTTAATTTAACTTGCCTAGAGTGTTCTTTGAAATATACTACTAGGCATGATAGCAACATTCTAAGATGCTTCTGGGAAGATGCTGTGGTCTTCTATAGATAACTTATAGATTACTTTCCCCATTTTTTAAAGGCCAAATATCAATTTGGATTGATATTCTGAGAAATTCTGCCAATAATGAAAAGGAGAATGGAATACCCCGTATTACTTTTTCTACCACCATTTCTTGTCAGCAAAGGCAGTGAAAACAATAATTCTAAAAAGGAGAAGACACTATCTAGAAAGGCTTCTAAATATACCCTTTATATACTCTTTTTATACCCACTTTTCTTTTTCTGCTTTAGTAGTAAATATCAAAAGCAGGTCTTTAGAACCAAAAATTCTAATGAAAGAATGCTCATCTCAGCACTAGCTGATTTTGTTCACCTACCAAAGAAATCTGCTCATAAGGATCATGATATTGGCTTCATTGTGTTTAGCTCAGTTTTGACAAGACACAGATAAAGACATTCTGGAGCAAGTTAATATGCTTAATATATCTATATAATATAAACTCACCTTGGCCCAGCAGCGAATGGAAGAAAAGCATGAGAATTTCTGCTGGATAAGTTCTCAGGAGAAAATCTCAGTGGGTCAAACACCTAAGAAAGGGGTTGTTTCAATAGGTGGTTACGAAGGAAATATCCAGTCGTTTTAGTTGACCAAATTATTAAAGAACATCCATTTCTATCAAGTGCCACAAAAAGAGAAAATTAGGATCACTTTAGCTGGTCTTTGAACACATTATAAAGCTGCCTTGTACTGAGCCAAACCAACAGTCCAACTTGTTCAGTGCAGTCCACTATACAATTATTCTTTTGGCTTTCAAGCAGGAGCTTTTTCCAGTCTGTATCTGGAAATGCTACAGACTGAAACTGGGACCCTAACATGAAATCTACTATTGTCCCTAATCTGAAAAAAACATATTTTTGAGTTGCTGTGTTAAATGTTTTGCAAAATGAAACTTTTGCATTATTTTTACATATTACATTTGTATTAATCTTAAATGCCATTTAGAAGTGACAACTCTTGACTTTCTTCTAGTCAACCCAAAGGATGTGGCTCCCTTTTGGAGAAAATAATTGCAATGTCACCAAATACTGTACCTCTGGATTATGCCATATACTGGGGTTCTTGTGGATAAGATGAATGCTTATCACAACCCAGGTGCCTGTGAAACAATCAATATGGGAAAAGGAGTCATGTTGGATTGAATGCAATGAGATGGCAATAAAAGCTATGATGGACTCTGTGCTGGAGGTTTTGTGTCCATTCACTGATGGAAATTGAGACTGTGCTTATGACTGCAATACAGTACACAAATAGGAGGAGCTTGACATTTCCTGATGTTTCTGAACCAAAACAGTAGTTCCAGATACTGTAATCATAGTATATCAGCATTTATACTATGTAATCCCATTTGGATAGCCTACACTAGTAGAAGGGCAGGCAAAATTTCTGTTAATTGACTTGGATATCTCCAGGGGTGGGTTCTACTTACCTTCACCACCGGTTCTCTTCATGCACGCGCTTTGTGTGTGATCGCCGTGCGCGTGCGAGCGAAGCGAACACGCGCACTGAATGGGCGCTCCGCGTTACAATATTTACCAGCTGTAGTGTGGCTTAGAGGGAAAAAAAGCCCTCTGTGCATGCGCAGAGCACTTAAAAAAGAAAAAAAAGAAAGAAAAATACAGTATGGGGGGAAAAAATGCGGGCAGGTGGGCCCAGCTCCCGGCCGTGGAGAACCAGTTCGGTGACGTCACATCGTCACCGCTACTGGATCGCGCGAACCGGGCTGAACTGGGAGCAACCCACCACTGGATATCTCAGTAGCTTTCAGTGCCTTCAGCTATACTATCTTTCTAATAAGGATTCTGGATAAAACTAACATGAATTTTCTGCCATGTTGTCTGAGACTATTATTCCAAATTCAGTTCCTAGCAGATAAAGATACTTCAATCTGTGCTAAAGTCTACCCAATTCTCCCCCCCCCCCTCTTTTCTGGGTACATTATTGGGCCTTTAGGCAATGGAAGGAAAGGGACTGGTAGGCTCAGCTGTGTACATGTTGTTTTGATTCATTTTAAGTTTTGTTAATAAGCTAGCCTGAGTATTATAGAACTGAAATAGAGACGCCTAGCTAAATAATAACCAACCAAATTGGAAACAAGGTAGTTTAGAGACAAATTGTATAAAGATGATATGTGTTGCAATGATGCAGCTAAAAATAGCTATGGATATGAGAGTAGAATAAAATAATTTGAACCTTCAGGTAGAGTTTTCCCATCAAAAAATGTAACAGGTTTGGTTAATTCTCGGGACACTCCAGGTACCGGGGAATAAAGGCGGAGACTCTCTTTTATGCATAAGGTGCAATAAGTCATCTTATTAAGATCATCCCTGGAATATGTTGAAACAAAGTACATCAATAGATTAATTACGAATCAGATAAGTTATTTAAAGCCAAACCTAAGGATCCTCTGTATTGGTAGTTGTCATTCTAGTGCTGAGATTTGATGCCCTCAGTAATAAGAACATAATCACAGCAGCAGAAGCAAGACCTAACAAAATGCAATCAGTGGGCACCCTTTTAACCTCTATAACCACCCAATATTTACAATATCACTCACTGATATCCCATATCTACCCACTGAACAATGATACATATAGGAAATCTCTCCAGTAAAATACTTACCACTCGATTGTGTCACGATTTTCCAGAATGGATTTTATCTCCTCTCTACATCTTTCCTGATGCTCTGGATTTTGTGCAAGGCAATACAGCAGCCAAGAGATCCCGCTAGCTGTGGTGTCGTGACCTTCAAACATGAAAGTGTCCACTTCAGCACGTATCTCTTCATCAGATAATCCAATGCCATTTTCATCCTGAAGATTGAGAAACTTCTAGTGATAAGACTTTATCAAGGAATTCATTTTTTCACTAGGTTCGTACAAGATTCTAAATAATACATATATTTTGTTTCATTTTTGGCTTAAGAGTATTTTGTGATCCAGTCTTCCAGTTAAGGATCTATGGCAGACTTGATGTTCCTGATGAAACAGGCATGGTATTGCGGCAAATTCAAGCCAGTACTGTCTATCCAGATAAAGGACAGAACATGAGATAACCCACTTTTACTCCAGACAACTGTTCCTCATGAGTACACTGCAGGAATGCTTTGTTGTGAGTTGCTGAGATTCCTTGATTTTTATGAATTCTGATTGGCCAGGGGGAAAAATTGTTTGACCACCTGAGGGAGCTAGGAAGATAATTAAAGTGGAGCACATTTTTAAAGACATATTTGAAAATTATCTATAGAAAACTGTTCATATTATAAATCAACTATGTTCTAAAATATAAATGAAATGATACCTTATAAAACTGTTCATATTATAAATCAACTATGTTCTAAAATATAAATGAAATGATACCTTATAAAGATTAATATGTACAAACAGAAATATATATAATTTCCTACAGAAAAGAAGGGAAAAAAGGAGAGATGGTTAAACTGATTGTTCCACTCAAAGAAAACAACATATCTACTTTTGTTTCTATTTGGAAATCACTTCTGGATTTTGTGCTTCTGATGGGAAAAAAATGAAAGTTTGATTTTGTTTTTTTCTGATTGTATAGGTTTGTTTTTAAAGAAATGGCTAGTAGTATTTATTATTGTGTAAAAGTAAAAGGTTGAGGCAGTAGTGTAATAGAATAGAATTCTTTATTGGCCAAGTGTGATTGGACCCACAAGGAATTTGTCTTGGTGCATATGCTCTCAGTGTACATAAAGAGAATAAAATACATTCATCAAGAATAAAAAGATGCAACACTTAGTGATAGTCAAGGTTGCTAATAAGCTATCAAACTGTACTAGGAAACAAAACAATATACATTGAAAGATACAAGCAATATGGTTATAGTAATAAGTATAATAATAATAATAAAGGGATTTCAATTTGTTTATTAAATAAATTTATACAACACCTTTCCAAAGTGATTATGTGCCGTCAAGTCATTTACCAACGTTAAAGGCATCATCATCGTCATCAATATTTTCCATCTTTTCCTTTGCTTTTTAATAAGATGCAGCACAAGTCCAGTCAGTTTTACCATCCTGAACCCAGGTGCAGGCAGAGAGGGCATCACCTTGACCTTGCTCTACCCCTGCCTTTTCAAGAGCTGCATTACTTGCCAGGCACGGTGAGTGGAATATTGCAAAGACAGTGATGTCTATATTCACAATGGGAATGGACATGGAGAGGCTTGATTATAAAGAGGATTGGACCACCTGAGGATCTCAAGATGAGAAAGCCAGAAGAGGAGAACCAAGGACATCTCTCTATACTAGTATAATGCTATTTACAACCATGCCTTTTAAAGCTTAGTTCCTAGCAACGTTTCTAACCAACCCCAAATACAGTCATGCTTTCTTGCAGGAAGCAACAATCAATGCAGTCATATCCAGATTTAATTTCCTGATATAAATTATGTTGCCACCAGGTATGCAATTCTGCCTTTCGTAGAATTATTTATTTCCACGGCATTTTTTTTTTTTTAAATTAACTCTGATGCACCCTGGCATCAGTTGAATCAAAAATGTGTTTCAAGATTATTTGTTGCTTTGGCTTCCATAGAGCTCAGATATTTTACAGTTTCTTTCTGTTTTCAAATATTTATCTGCAGGGATAAAACATGTAGTTTTCATGTCCTAATTCAGCTGTGCGGTATGATTATTTCCAAGCCACACAGGGCTACCAATTTTACTGAGGTACACTATTTTTGTTTAAAAGGTTTTTTTTTAATGTCGGGGATAGCTGATATTTATAAGAAAAGAAGGGGACAATGGATTCCCTCTGTTTTCTTTGCTTACATGGACCAACCGAAGTTTGAAATCTTCCTCTTCAGTTTCAATGGATCACTTATCTCAGGTCTGCCACAAAGAAGAGGGAATCAAACTCTTCTCCTAAACACCTGAAGACAGGACAAGAAGCAGTGGGTGGAAACTAATCAAGGAGAGAAGCAACCTAGAACTAAGGAGAAATTTCCTGACAGTCAGAACAATTCATCAGTGGAATGACTTGGCTCTAGAAGTTGTGGGTGCGCCAACATTGGAAGTTGAGATTAGACGACCAGTTTGTCTGAAATGCTACAGGGTTTCCTACATGAACAGGAGGTTAGACTAGAAGACCTTCAAAGTTCCTTCCAACTCTGCTATTCTGTTGTTGTTGTTGTTATTCATCTCACAGCCAGCCAGATGTTCAGACTGGGTTTGGCATTTTTGTCTACCGATCGATAGGTAGGTCTGGATGTTTGACGGTGTTACAGATATCGTCACAAGATGGAAGCTGTTCCAAGTAAAGCCGCCTTCTGCAATTGACTGATGGAAAATTTGCCAATGTCAATTGTTTTCAAGTGGTGCTCCAGTAGTTTTGGGATTGCACCCAAGGCACCTATTACTATTGGTAATACTATTGTTGTTAGAATAGAATAGAATAGAATAGAATAGAATAGAATAGAATAGAATAGAATAGAATAGAATAGAATAGAATAGAATAATAGGAATGGAGTAGAGTAGAGTAGAATTCTTTATTGGCCAAGTGTGATTGAACACACAAGAAATTTGTCTTTGGTGCATATGCTCTCAGTGTATATAAAAAGAAAAAAAATAGAGGGAAAAAATACATTCATCAAGAATCATAAGATACAACACTTGGTGATAATCATAGGTTACTAATAATCAAATCATAGTAGGAAACAACAGAACAATATAAATCGTAAAAATACAAGCAACATGGTTATAATCATAAGTGGCAGAAGATAGGTAATAGGAAGGATGAGAATAATAATAATAATAGTAATACAGTCTTAGTAAATAGTTTGACGGTGTTGTGGGAATTAGTTGTTTAGCAGACTGATGGCATGGGGGGTGGAACTGTCCTTGTGTCTAGTTGTTCTTGTGTGCAGTGCCCTATAGCGTCGTCATTTTGAGGGTAGATGTTTTACCAATTTCTACTTACCTAATAATGGTTAAAAATTTAACTAAGAGACTCCAAGCTAACAATATTCAGAGCTGGCTCTATTCTTAGGCCTAATGAAAGAGTCACTTTATGCTGTAGATAAAGAGAGTTGGCAAAATGGAGTGAAATTGTGATATTTTAAAATGTACTTATTTATGCCTGCCTCTATTATTTTTATAAATAACTTGAGGTGGCAAACATATTCAATACTCCTTCCTCCTCCTATTTTCCCCACCACAACATTCGCAACAATTGGGGGACCAAGGTATGTTGCTTTTTTGACCATCCATCAGGACCAACTATTTTATTGCCTTTAGGTCATGTAACTCTTGGACCATCCTAGAAGTTGTAGCAATAGCAATAGCACTTAGACTTATATACCGCCTCATAATGCTTTTACAGCCCTCTCTAACTGGTTTACAGAGTCAGCCTATTGCCCCCAACAATCTGGGTCCTCATTTTACACACCTCGGAAGGAAGAAAGGCTGAGTCAACCTTGAGCCGGTGAGATTCAATCTGGTGAACTGCAGCTAGCAGTCAGCTGAAGTAGACTGCAGTACTGCACTCTAACCACTGCGCCACCTTGGCTCTTTTGCTCTGGAGAGAGCAGGTGTGATGTGACTGAGACCAGAGGTGGTATTCAGCCACCGAACCGGTAGCAGAAACCACCACCCGCCCTGGCTCTATGCCATCCTATTTAGGCACATTTTTGGAGGCCGAGTGCATGCGCGGAAGGCACGCACGAGCAAAGTGCATGCACAGAAGGCCTGTATATGGTACGCATGGAAGGCAGGCATGTGCGCGCCCAAAGCGAGCATGTGCGCACACAGTGAACCAGTAGTAACATAATGTGAAACCCACCACTGGCTGAGACATATCCCATTGCTCCATAACAAGCGTTCCGAGCTACACATAGAGCTGGATGGCTAGCTAGTGGCTGCGTGTCAGCGCAACTGCTACCCAAGTCCTAATACGAATAGACTGGGCTGAGCTCATGCTTCCAAATAACACCTCGTTGCAAGTCACTCTTTATTAAGTGTGCCTGCTCAAGCAAATTCTCTGAACGTCTAGAGCCATGTCGATCAACCTCAACAACTTGTGTGGGCTTCAATTCAGGGGTGAAATCCAGCAGGTTCTGACAGGTTCTGGAGAACCGGTAGCGGAAATTTTGAGCAGTTCAGAGACCTGGGAAATATCACCTCTGGCTGGCCCCAAAGTGGGGTGGGAATGGAGATTTTGCAATATCCTTCCTCTGGAGTGGG
>JANHFM010003844.1:0-17050 GCA_032468115.1 Grayia smithii
GGTGACCCCCAACCATAAAATTATTTTCCTTGCTACTTCATAACTGTAATTTTGCTACTCTACACGTGTGACTGGTCTGCATAAGTACATTATGGCGCCAACCCATCACATACACCTGTATTTGTACGGGGTGTATGTGATGGGGCTGGCGCGATATCATCACACCGGGTACTCGTATGTGGGCGGATCTGCATGTGGGCGGACCCAACTGGAGATGGATAGAGGAACGGTGTCTCAGTTCCTAAGACCATCGGAAATATGTGTTTTCCAATGGTCTTAGGCAATCCCTGTGAAAGGGTTGTTCGACCCTAATGGGGTCCCGACCCACAGGTTGAGAACCACTGCTGTATAGAATCATTCAATCCTCAAAATTCATTTTTGATGATGGAAAGAAGACTTCAGGCAGGGAAGGGAATTATTCACCTGTCCACTCATTTTAGGAAACCCATTCCATTAAGAGGAGCACCTAACTGAATACCATCTGTCATGACTGATTCCAGTTAGCAATGCAGCAGTTCTGTTCTGAACTAAATGCAATTTTTAAACTGCTGTCAAGGACAATGTAGGCGAATTAGAATATTTGCAGAAATCCCATAATAAGATTTTCCCCATCAGAGCCTTTATGATAATACATTTATTATTATTTGAGATCCATTAATTTTTCTTGCTCTGTACATTACCTAATATACACACATGAACTATATTTCAAATAAATTTACTATGCAAATCGCACATATGGGAGCAATCAATGCAAAGTCAAATGCTTCTCATTTTTGTATGCTTATGTATTATATCAGTACTATTCTTGTGAACAATTTTCTAATCTTCAGCATATTTGCTCCTCTGTTGCAGAGAATGGAGTAAAAATGGCAATGTGAAATTAAAAGAACTGCAGTAGGGATTTCTTTCTTAGTAATTTAATTGTCACATTGGTTGCCCAACCTCTTCCAAGCTTGTAGAAACAAAATCAAGGTTATTGATTGTTAATGTTTTCTTTCCAATTCCCTTTCTGCTCCACTGCCTGCCATATGAAGGGATCAGAAAAATGCAAAAATAAAAATAATATTTTCTCTGCATGTTACTAACAGGAGACAGGGAGAGATATGTTATTTATATCTAAAGATATAATCATTCTATTACTATTTATCTTGACCTCAGGGTTCCCCCTTAGGGCCAGGTCAATGGATCCCTAGTGGCCCCAGCCTCTGGTTGTTGCTTCTGAATGCCAGATTGGTGTGTACAAAATCTGCCCTCATCCACAATTTGATTATAGAAGATGGCACTGACTTAGTGTGCGTAAGTGAAACCTAATGGTCTGGAAGGGGTGGTGGTCATCCTAGGGAGATTCTTACTTGGTTTTGTATCAGCCAAGATCCCAGAGGAAAAAGGGACAATGGCGGTTATTATCCTGATGTTATTGAGGGCTTTAGAGGATCTACTCCATGGATAGATAGATGTGAGATCCTCTGGCTGAAGTAGGGCCCATAGAAACAGAACTGAGGCTACTGTTCTCCCTGCAGCTTCGCATCATCCTTGTTTGAACTGATGGATTCCGTGGTTAGGTAGGTACTAGAGTTCCTAAGGCTGATGTTTCTTGTGGACATTAACCTGCTACTTTTGATATTGAATCCAGGGTAACTCGGGAGTTCATGGCCTCCACGGCAATCATGGCTCTGTCCCAAATAACAGAGGGCCCAACACATAGGGTGCGGAGGTGGGGGGCAGGTATCACATGTTAGATCTGGTTTTTTTTAGCTCAGGACAATTGATCTGGCCTTGGAGAACATTAAATGAAAAATATAGAATGTTTTAAATCAGTTTTAAATTCCCAAAGCAGCAATCAAAATACAGTTTTCATTTTTACAAACAACCATTTTGATTCTCAAAAGGAAATCTTTGTGAAACCATGAGGGAAAAAAACCCAAATACTATATATCTGGATTTATTCTTAATTAAAAATAAAACTCAAAGGCTGAAATGACAAACCTTGGGGTTCATCTGTCACAATTGTTTCCTTTTTCTGGCGTATAAGTTTCCACCGAGGTACAGGTGGTGGTTTTGGTGGGGCCACTAAGGGACCTGACCTTGTTCTAGTTATCAGTGCAGGATGGCTATAGATGTGGGAAAGACCATATTGTCGCAATTTTTCAGAAGAATCAGCCTGCAATATGATAAAAGCAGCTGGGTTATATACAAAATACAAATATATATTCACAGGAAACATTTAAATATTGACTCTATTATAAGACTTTGTTAGATACAAAGTTACTGAATTTATATTCTGTAGAATATTCTGTAGAACGAGTAAAAATTTATGCTAAGTTTTAAATCTGAAGCAAGGTACATCTTATTAATATTAACAGAATAATAGAATTACAGAATAATAGGGTTGGACAGGATCGCAGTCAAATCTCTTCTTCTTAAAAACCTCCAGTGACTTCTCCATCATTTGTGAGGCTGCCACAAAGAAGAGGGGTGTCAACCTATTTTTCAAAACACCTGAAGACAGGACAAGAAACAATGGATGGAAACTAAACAAGGAGAGAAGCAAACCTGAACTAAGGAAAAATTTGCTAACAGTGGAACAGCTTGCCTTCAGAAGTTGTGGGAGCTTCATCACTGGAAGCTTTTAAGAAGAGACTGGGCAGCCATTTGTCTTAGATGGTATAGGGTTTCTTGCTTGAGCAGGGGGTTGTTCTAGAAGACCTCCAAGGCCCCTTCTTATTTTGTTATTTATTAGAATTATTGTTGTTAGTTTATTTGTAAAAGAAAAAGTATATAAATTCTTACCATTTTCTCTAATACAAAGATCTTTTTTTCAGGTACATAAAGAGGCATGTAGCAAGCATACACCACCATCTGCGGCTGCAATGGTGTTGCAGAACCTACAAAGAACCCATTGAATCTATTAAACAGTATAATAGAAAAGAAATAAAGCTGTAGGTAACTATATGATATGAACTGATAATATCCCATGTTAAACATGGTGCTATAAATGCAAGAATGGAATTTAAGAAATGGGATAGTTTCAATTAGGTAACTTATTCTGAAAAATACCGAAGAAGCTACTTAAAAATAAGTAGTTTTAAAGTCTAAATAATCTGCTAGGGCTTTATATTTAAATTGTTTCTATTTTATTCAATGAGAGATACAATTACAAATATCTGATGTAATCGACTAATATAACTACCTAAAATCAATACACATACATTATTTAGGACTAATGTAACTACCTAAAATCAACACATATTATTTGGGATTTTAAAAATAAAATATGTGCATTTCCTGAAATATACAGTATAAAGAATTTTACTTTTTGTCCAATCTCTATTAAATAATATTTTGCAAATAATTGAAAATTATTGGCTATTTACAACACCTAGTACCATTGATTTCTTTCATAACCTAAGTAGATCAAAGGCTGAAGAGTAGAGAAAAGTGACACAAAGAGAGTAACGAATAACCAACAACTTTAATCACAACAAGCAGAGCGAGACCGTGCTGAGGAGTCAACTTAGCTAAGTAGGAGCAAGATTGAATAGAAAATAAATCTCCAATGTTGAAAGAGGAGATGACCTACAGCAGGAGTCTCCAACCTTGGCAACTTTAAGACTTGGGACTTCAACTCTCAGAGTTCTGGGTCCACAAGTCTTAAAATTGCCAAGGTTGGAGACCCCTGGCCTAGAGGATCCAATCTCATAGACGTTCATCACAAGAATAGCACGTGAATCAGCAATTAACTGTATTGACCGTTTTAAAAGTGCAGTGGACCTGCTGCATTTCTGAAGTAGAAGTATTCTTCAGAACACCATGTAAAATGAAATCTGGGTCAGTATTTGATTGTATAATGTTGAAACAAACTGTGAAGTATCTTTGTTCGGCTTTTGACATTCATTTCTCTGATATAATTTTTTGCAGACTCACTGACGTGAGGAAAAATATTTCAGTTCCTTATCAACCTTGAGCCATTTACCATAGTTTAGGACAGGAGCAAACCACTGTGCCTTTTTTTGTAGTCTACAGCCTCTGCAAAGCTGGCAGAAACACTTTGCCCCTTAAAATCTCCCAAAATATGAAACAAAAAACAAAAGAAACAAACAAGAAAAAATCACACCCTTCCATGCTTTAGGTTGAGGACAGGAAACAGTTAGGCTAGGACTCTGGCTGATTGACTTTGCAGTGATATAGAAAAAGCAGTGCAGCCCACAGAATCTCACTAATGGTATCACTGTCGTGATTTATAATATGGAGTGAGAGTCTTCATATTATATTCTTGTGATATAAACAAACAACTAATAAATAAATGCATCTTATTGATAGAGTGTTATTATTGCTAAGAAGGATCCAGTAACCAAGGCTTTTAACCATGAATATGAGTTAAAATTATGAAAAATACACTTGTAGAGATTTGGAATTAGAGCTCAGATTTCAATTATAAATGCATCTGCTAATTTATAAACTCACATACTTAATAATCTCACTAAAGCTTTGGTGGCCAATGCGCATACTGTATGTCTTAAGATTTTTTATAATCTTACCATCAAGCAATATCTGAAGAGAACTTTGATAATCAGCAGACATTCGTGCAGAATGAGAAGCTGGCTTTAATTTATCCTTTTCACCATCTTTGCTTCTCTTCTTTCCAACTTCTTTTTGATCTGGCTTTTCTAAAAAAATAAATAAATCAGTACACTAACAAATACTACAGTACTTTGTTCCAGATTATAAAGCAGATTTTGTCTCAAGCAACCAACAGTATTGAAGGCAATGGTCTCAGCTACCCAAAATTATTTTCCTATTTCTGAAAAGCCAAGGATAAGGACGTAAAGGTAGTCCTCAACTTATGACTGTAATGGAACCCAGAATTTCTATCCTAAGCCATTGTGATCATAAATTCAGGTTCCAAAGTGACCAGATCTGATTTCATGTCTTTTTTTGCAGCAGTTAAATGAATGCCATGGTCATTAAGTGAATCCCTTGATTCCTATGGGCATTTTATACCGGAAACTGGTTTCCGAGTACCTGAAAAGCAGTCGTGACTGTGGAGATAAGTGCAACCATTGGAATCTGTAGTTGGATTTGTAAGTAGCTTTTGGGGGGGGGGGGGTCTATCATAATTTTGAAAAGTTGCTAATCAACTGTTAAGTGAAGACTACCTTGCCTAAGGTAGTCCTCAGCTAAGACCACAATTGAGCCCAAACTTTCTGTTGCTAAGCAAGACAGTTGTTAAGTGAATTTTGCCCCATTTTATGATCTTTTTTGCCACAGTTGTTAAGTGAATCATTACAATTGTTAAGTTAATAACACAATTGTTAAGTGAATCTGGTTTCCCCATTGACTTTGCATGTCAGGAGGTCACAAGACATAATCACATAAGCCTGGAACACTGCAACTCTCATAAATATGAGCTGGTTGTCAGCCTCCAAATTTTGATCATGTAACCATGGGGAATGCTACAACAATCGTAAGTATGGAAAACAGTCATATGTCACTTTTTTCAGTACAGTAAAACAGGATTTTGTTTTCAAGCAATTAGAATGTTAATAAATCTTTGCTGATAGATTTGTCTATAGCCTACCCAAATACATTACATTATATCAATGTAATGTATTTTTCCTTCATTTCTCTCTCTCTCATTCATTTTCTCAATGTAATGAGATAATGAATGAGAGAGAAAAATGAAGGAAAAAATTATATTTCAAGTACCAGGTTTCAACCCTTTAATGTTTTAGAAAAACAACAAGTAAAATATTTTGGAATGACAAACAAATTAGAAGCAACTGAAGATGATGTATCTGCAAAATCCTTTATTTAAAAAAAAATCTTCAATCGAAAATGTCACTTCCTGTATTCTAAACGTTTTTCAAAGAACACTCTACATTCTCTTGGGGATGATAAGCTTCATCTACTCCAGGAAAGAGCATAGCTGGTAGTTTCCGTGATCTTTGGACATAAATATATGCATATGCTTAATGTAGATAGAAGCAAGAATGAGCTGGGGTTTTTTTTCTCCAGAGCTAAATGTATGCATTATACTATTAGCAAAATATTATATTGCTGCTCTTAAATGAAAATAATAATAATAGTGCAATACAAAAGGACAGGAAAGCAAAAGCTAGGATGGCAAACAAGATGAGATTTTTGGGGGCATCAAAATATTTTAGATAATGTTTTGGGCAATATAATTGATAGGCTGGCATATGTATACCTGATGGCATTTTGGAAAACACTGATTATCCTGAGCTTTTGCAATTCAGATTTGAATTAGGGACAGAATTGGCTATGGTAATCCTGAAGAGTGACTTGTGGGAAAGATGAGTGTAATTCTGTTGTGCCTATTTTATCTCTTGGCAATATAACCTTGTTATTCTGGTACTCTTTCATTGTGTATCTGATAGTGTGGATAATTTAAAACATACCTTTCCCAGCTTTCTCGGCTTTTTCTGGTTTTTCTTGTTGCTTAACGATAGGCATAGTATCATTTTTTATGTCAGATGCTTTCAAATCCTTTTTTGTATCTTGAAGTGATTGTTTGGATTCAGGAAGTGATTCTTCTGGTAACTTAAATTCTGGCACAATATCTCTTATGAATTCCCAAATTTTATCCAAATATCCAGTTCTTTAAAAATAATAAATGCAATATATTTTTGAAATAATGAAATGATATTGTTAATTTACTACAAATATATGGCACGCCTGGCAGCTTGATCTTTTTGATCTCGGGGAAATCTGATAACATGTTTTTAAATACTGAAAAAAGAAAAGCATTATATTTAGCTAAAAATTAAGAAAACGATCAAATGAGCAGAACTGACTAAAATTCAGACATATGTAAAATGAGCAATACATACAATACAGTTTCTCTCTACATATAAATACGGTTACATACAGCTATAAATTAATTTCAAATTGATTCAATTTACCACTATTTAACAAATAAAATAATGTGTACAGAAATACTTTTTAATTAAATGTTATATAAATAGCAATAGTGATAGCTTTACATTATACTCCAGAGAAGACAAACACTGTGAAGGACTGGAATCCAGTTAGTCATACTCAGAATAATTTGACAATAGCTTTTCTCTAACTTTTAGGAATTCATATTACAATTTTCAAAATATGAGGAATGTATATTAAAAATATGAACTTTTATATACATTGTCTTTTTTCTCAGTGATTCATTCATTCATTCATTCATTCATTCATTCATTCATTCATTCCTTTTATATGGTCACCCATCTGCCATGTGACTGAAATTGGTTAACAAGTATTAAAAACTCACAATATAAAAATAAGATAAAATAAAAGAATAAAACACACTGTCCTGGGCATAAAACACAGACCATATATAATTACAATGGACTCATATACCTGGACTTACACCAGTTTCTAAGGCCTTCTAAAGGCTCACAGTGTCAAGATCCTCTGATTTTTGGGAAAGCGCATGGTTCCCAAGGACAGCTGGTGCAACAGAGAAAGCATGCCTCCTGGCTCCTACAAAATGATACTATTTAATTATGAGACTCAGAACATGCCAGCTCTATCAAACCTTGTGGGATCATGGTATTTATACGCAAAGGCCCAATGATCCAAGTACAAAATAACTATAGACAGTATGTGCAATAATTAAAAAGTATATGTTATAAAAAGTAGAACTTACTGGAGAGGAATAATTTCTGGTATCCATCCAGTAAGTGCATGCAGAACTGTAAATTCTCCTAGTTCTCTTTTTCCAACCTCATTTATACTATGAAAAATAAAAATATGACTATAAACATATGACTATTATATTCTGCCTGTATCGCATCATGTTCTGCAACAAGCTCAATTTTCCATGTTTCATATACAATCTTTAGCCCCAGAAAATTTACAACCAACAAAAAATTATTTCTTGCATACTGTAGTTATAAAAAGTTAAATATCTAGGTTAAATCTTCTAACCTATCACACATCCACAGTGCTGAACAACTCAGATTCTCATAGGTCTAAATAAATCAGAACAGAAAAAAGAACGAGGAACTTTAATCTTAAAATTTAAGATAAAATCTTAGCATATGGATGCAGTTGCAAAACAAAAAAAAAAATCTGGGAGATGACCTAATTATCATTTTTAGCAAAACAACAAATTGTTTTGGGCATATAAATTGTGCTTAAAAACGCATGTAAATAAATATGCTAGTATGTAAAATAGATTTTTGCAAAAGTAATCATACATGCCACCACCCTGACAATGAGGAATCCAAATATTGCTGCTATAGCAGTTATTTTTCATTGGAGCTTTTTACATTTGTATGGATCCTACTGTTTTACATGGTTGTTATGTAACTATAGTAGCTAGCATAATTTAGCATTGTTTTAGTATTTTTAGAAGAATATTTGAAATTTAAACGGCAACTGGACCTACATGAATTAAATTTTCTACTTCATCATCCTGTGCTTTGCAAAAAAAACTTACTACCTCGATGGTAATTTACTACCTCATTGGTAATTTGTTCTACAAGATGTGCCAAATACTAAAACCAATGGGCACCAATAAAACCACGTGACTTACCACGTGATCTGCTATTTCGGCTGGAAGAAATAAGGAGTCACGAGGCAGCTGACATCTTCATCACTTTCTGCCTTGCATCTTGACTACTGGGAGAAAGATGAGAACTGGGACAAGATTCGTGCTTCAAAGCATGTTGAATACCAAATTTAACCAGGTTTGAAGCAGTCGAGTGCTGAAGTATGACTGTACTAGTATTTGAGGGGTGCTCCAAATATGCTTGAGTGATAGAATAGAAAATTTGAAGTTCCCTTAAGACTTTGATGTTTTTGTACATTAATACTAAAATATACTGCCTTCTACTGAAGCTGGGAAGATTCCAGGGGTTAACAAAAGATTCAAGAAGACAATTAGTTGATTAATTCAGATTAAACAAGCATCCTCTCTGTATTAGGTTCTGACTTTGCTTCTTTTTTTAATCTCAAAACAGGAAAACATACTCATTGTTTGCTAATTTAATGATGGCTTTGGATAATATCAGTGGCCAAAGTTCAATTTCACATGTTGTGGTGGGAAGCAGCATGATATTGTCTTCGCTGAAAGGTATGCTGTCATCCACAATGATCTTTCTCCAACATCCCTAGAAAAAAAGGAAATCAAGTATCATGGGGTAGTAATGAGAAATTGACTCATTATAAAAATCAGTGTGACCTTCTCAAAGGTTGACACTCATAATTTCATTAAACAGAAAGAACAATATGAAAATTCAGTGAAATCCATGTATAAAACAGATGTATAATACAGCTAGTAATTTTAAAAAATTGTCTGTAGGATGGTACTGATGATCTATCCTTACAACTGGCTACATTCTTGTGTCTTTTACCAGGGCAAAAATATGCTTTTATGCTTTTATATATTACTAGACAGCACGTTGTCTTGTTAGAAACCATAACAAACAAATAGGTTGCCATCATTTTTTATGACATGATGAAATATAGTGGCAGCATGGATTTATCTCAGTGGCTAAGACACTGAGGTTGTGGATCAGAAAGGCTGGCAGTTCAGCGGTTCAAATCCCTAGTATAAGTCTCCTGCGTGAGCAGGGGGTTGGACTAGATAACTTCCAAGGTCCCTTCCAACTCTGTTACTGTTACACTGTTATCAGATTAATTTAACTGAACACAGGAAAGGCAATGATGGATGACTAAAGCACTGTTTGATTACTTGCATGTGTGCTAAAGGAAGTAGATGGAAAATTACCAGGAGTGCACAAATGAAACTTGTGAACATTATTCAACAAACTCAGCACTGACTTTTTTCACAACCTTACTGGTATTGTGACAATTGTACTTTCTACTTAGCCTCTCCCTATATTTCTAGACAATAAGATCCTTTTTTACAATATTATTTCCACAAATATGTCTCAATGGCAAGAAATAATCTGAATCTGTATTCACTATATTCAGGCATTGCCACATGTTAAACAAGCTTTTCTCAACCGAGGTCCCAGAGAAGAGATCATGATTAAAGAAAACATAACCAGCATTTTTTAAACATTGTTAGTGCTTGTAGCGGTGGAAACTTTTACGTACCAGGACTTAGGTGGTCTGCTCTTTTGTTATTGTTCTACACATTATAAAACATGAACTGTGTGAGAACTGAATTATATGTGAGGTTTTCCTAAGCCAAATGTAATACAGTAAAATAGTATAAGAAAAATAATTGTTAAAACATTTAAGAGGGACTAAAATAAGGAGGCTGTACATGGAAGGCTATTTCAAGAGACTCTGATTTTATACTGAATATATTTGTGATGCTTTCCCCCTATTGAATGTGCTACAACTATCTTTCTGATTACTGGGATGTGTGATAACAGACTACTGGACTACTTATGATTTCCTGAAATATGTAAATGTGCATGGCTCTGATGCATTCTAGTAAACAACGTGAAGTAGGGGTGTGCAAAACATCCAGAAGGGAAGAATATTTCCTACCTTTTCAAACCCACAAGACAGCTGTGCCATGCATTTGAGGTGCACTTTTAAATGCACATATTTAAAGTTTACTGTAAAGTGATCAAAGTTAAACAATCATACCTAAAATATACAGTATATCTCGATTCATTCTGGATTATATGAATATGTAATAACATAAAGATTTTGTGCATTATGTTCAACTCTTATGCAATAAAAGATACACAGTAAGATATACAATAATAGTTAAACAGTAGTGTGATTTCTTAATAGCAGTCACCTTTTTCGATTGTTCCTTTTCTATGGATAGTTAAATAAGCAACAAAATTCATTTAACAAACTGTAGAAAAAATTTATTATAATAAACTAGAAAAAAGTATATTACAATATATAATATACAGATAGATGATCACTTACCATCCAAAAGAGTTTCACCACATATTTTCCATAGCTATTATACAATGGCATATGACCTTTGATTGCTTTGCATAATGAGTAAATATGTTCCCACGGCTTCCACAATACTGGAGGTACTGGAGGTACTTCATTAGCATTAGTTTTACCTTCAACACTTAAAGCAGTTGTATTTTGCAACTTCCAAACTGCATATATTTCACTTATTATCCATCTCATCAGCTGAAGCCAGATATGGAGAGGGTATAGAGGAAATAAGAGAAGTTAGCTGAGCTCTGGCATTCAAATTCTTTCCATGAATAAATGGAAGTGGACTAACCATTCTAATACATTCTATAGGTATCTACACTATAGGTATATAGTGCTACACTGTATCTACACTACATAGATATAAGTTTCTACACTATATCTATGCTACACATCCTCTTCATGGCCTATTTTCCTTGTTACCTTCTGGCAGGAGGCTTCGTGGTACCTGAAGCAGACCATCTAGATTCAGTCACAGTTTTGTTCCATATAGCATCAACCTTGTGAACTCTCAAGCTTCCTTTCCTCTATGTATTCAAAATGAACAGTGATTAATACATGTACACATATGTATGGATGTGTATATATATGTGTGTGTGTGTGTTTGTTTGTTTTCTGAGGTTTTTGCGGGTGTTTGTATGTAGATCTTTGGTCATTCGGGTTTTCTCCCGCATAAAATTGGAAGTATCTGGGCAACGTTTCGACGAAGTCTCATCCGTCATCTTCAGGCTGGTGTCTTCAGCTTCGTTCTTCTGGGAGAAGGACTGAGTCTTTTAATTGCCCCAAAGCATAAGATTTCACACAGTTGACTTCCCACACAGTTTTATTTTGGCTCCCACTGCAGTGTTAGGCAAGGAATGAGTCAATCACAACAGCCCTGAGTCACTCACACTCTTAATGTCTTCAGACGTGATGGGTTTGCCATGTCTATCGATTGCTCCTTCTGCCACAATAATGATGTTCAGCCTTGAGCCTCGAGTTCTTGTCTGCAAGAAAAGGAAGGAAAACAGATCGATTTTAAAATGAGATTCAGTCTTGGGTTTGGAGAAATGGGATCTATCAGCCTGCAGATGACCTTGTTGAGACAAAGACAGGGAAGAGCTATCTTTGAGATTCCCTTCGATACCCCAGTGACTCTGATAGAATTCATTATTATGTCTGCCTGACTAGTAGTGGCACAGATTCCTTTTACAAACAGAATTAAACCAGCATTTTTTTTTTTATAATCATAGCTTGAAAGAAGTCATAGTAGCTTATTTTGAAGGGAACCTTTAAAGAAGGTCAAATGAAATTTGTAAGACATATGTTTCTTTCCTCTTATTATTTTTTATCATTTTGCTAGAGTTTTAAAAATGTAATGAGGTTAAATTTAAGATGAGATTTTGATTGGGAGACCCAGTGTACATGCTGTATAACTTCGAGAAAGCCCCCCAAAATTTTTTTACTCGCTTTGTTGCAATATTTGCTTTATTGCAGTAGTCTGAAACCGAATCCACAATATCTCCGAGGTATGCCTGTATCAGTGGTGGGTTGCTCCCGGTTCGGGCCAGTTTGCACAATCCAGTAGCGGTGACGGTATGACGTCACCGAATCGGTTCTCCGCGACTGGCAACTGGGCCCACCCGCGCGCCTGTACTTACTTTTTTTCCCCGTTTTTCTGCTCTGCGAATGCGCAGAGTGCTTGTTTTGAGGTTTGCGCGTGCATGAAGAGAACCGATAGTAAATGTAAGTAGAACCCACCCCTGGCCTGTACTCACTAAGAAGGAAATTCCAGTGCTATTTTCACTGCTTTGGTGATTAATCATCAGTTTTCAAATTTGGATATTTCATATTTTGATTACCTCAGTTAGCCTTCTGCACAAGTGATCCTCCCAGCCATCTTCTGGTGGGGATTCTGGGATGAAAACCCAGTCTGCCCCACTTGCCAATGCCGTGATAAGGGCTAGATAACTAGGAGAGAAGTAGGGGGTGGGGGGAAATGGAATGTGAGCAGTTATCACCATTGTTAAAGACTTTAGCTAGCAACTTAAATTTTAAGATAGAAAGGTGCTATCTCAAAAAAACAGCTGGATTCAAAGCTGTGGTCTTCCAGAGATGGCTGGGGTGCTGTTCTTAGCAGCTGTGGATAGAAAGACCAACGTTGAGGTATGCTAAGGTTTATTTAATAATATTTGGAAAACAACAGGTTATCCACTCTTGAACTGCACACTGTGTGAAGCAAGACTTGGCAAAAAATAGAGTACTTCTTATCTTCTCCCGAGAAAACCGATAGCTTTCTGCTTTCAATACCCAAGTGTTGGGATGACATATTCCTCTTTCAATGTTCTTCACAAGCAACCAACTTTCAGTTCTATTTTTGACAAAGTGACGTTTTCATGTTTGCTTGAATCCAGAAAAATTGTGACTACCCTTAACTATAATTAGTGGAAACAACCTGGCCTCAAAATCATAATTTAGACAACTGCCTTGATTGTAATAACTGTAGTCAAGCTTAACTACATTTATACTTTGGTGACCCCCCTAATCTAAAACTGAAGGAAGATATTCCAATTATCTTCTCATGCCAAGCTGGAGGAATTAATACTAGAACCCAGGGACTTAGGAGCAAGAAGACTGGACCATTCTGGCAACCATTATTCATATATTAGTAATTATGATTTAATAGTTTTAGGATAATCTTTTCCATATTAAACCAATCTCAGTGTAACAAAATAATTTCCTACCCACAGTGACGTCCCATCACTTCCAGCACAAATGTCCTCTGATGGCTGTAAGATAAAACCAAAGTAAAAAATACTGACAGTGACCATAAAACACATTTATTTGCAGTATTTATATATTCATAATGCTCAAAGCAGAAATAGAAGTAGACAGTTTCTGCAGAAAATTAAAAAGAAAAAATCTATTTCTGTGATTTGCACATTTTGACCGATTCTTGATTCAATGTGGTGTTTCTTATTTTGAAAGTTTGATTTGCTTCTTTTATGACCGCTTGCTATTCTATAATAAACTATTTGTCAAGTTGGCATATGCATCTTCAGCCCATAATAGGACAGTTAGATATTATTTTCTGCCTATTTTTTCTTTCTGGCTTTGTTTTCTGTTGCATAGTAAAGGGGAAAAAAATTCTATTTCTCATAGTTTATTTGATTCTGGTTTTGTCCCCACCCTTCCATACTTGAATTCCTGCCCAAATACCATATTGCCAAGTTTCAAAATGGTGGAATACAGTATCTATGGGCTTTACCTTTGAGCAGTGGTGGTGATGGCATCCACTATCTCCATTATCCTGTGGAGAGCAGAATCTGTACCGATGGTCATGTCAGTCCCGCAAAAATCATTGTCAATAGAACCAACCATGCCAACAATGTTCAGGTAGCTGGAGTTTTTGGCTTCATCTGCTGTGATGCTCCCTTAAAGAGAATGGAGAACCAATTAATATCAGCAGAAATTATAATAATGTCACTGTTGCAATTCATTCTTCATTTGAGGGGGAAAAATGAAAAACCTCTGTAGGCCAGGTCTTGGAAAAGCAGTATTTTAGCCTGATTGTTTTACACTAAGAGTTGCCACAAAGGAGAAAAATTTGGTTCAGGACCTGAATTACAGAGGAACACGCACAGATATAAAGATATGGAAAGACACTGTTGGCTTTCTCAGAATGGCAATAAAGCACATAGTTTTGGAATATAACACAGCACACAAACTGTGGCTCTACTGCAGTGGTTCTCAACCTGTGGGTCAGGACCCCTTTGGGGGTCGAACAACCCTTTCACAAGGGTCACCTAAGACCATCGGAAAACACATATTTCCAATGGTCTTAGGAACTGAGACACTGCTCCTCTTGTGGTTGGGGGTCAGCACAACATGAGGAACTGTATTAAAGGGTCGCGTCATTAGGAAGGTTGAGAACCACTGGTCTAAGGAATCCCAACTTGTTCTTTCCCTCTTCATTTTCATTCACAATGGCTGGTCTGCAGATGTTGATAATAAAACTATTTTTAGTTCTGCAGGATAAGCCACAATGGGAATTGCACTCAAAGGTTTCCAACTCTCTGGTTCATTCATAGCTAGAACCTTCAAAGCCTCTCATTAGTATACACTGTAATTTCCCATCTACCTTTTGGTCATCTGCATTGTGAGTACTCTGCTTCTTATAACCTAACTCATTCCCTTTAGCACTGGCACTGAATGTGACAGGATCTATTTTCTACTACAGGGAGCAAATATACAGTGAAAATGTTACTAGGAATGATGTTCTGTAAACCATGTTGGACCATAAAAGATAATTATGCTGTGTTTAATGTTTCTTGAGCTAGTGCAGTGTGAAATGATGCTCCTATTTTCATAATGATAATAGGGGTAAAATTCCCTTGAACTAAACTGATCTTCTGGTGATTATATAGATAGCTCCATGCAATCTGTTTAGCAATAACATAGAAGTGATTTGCTATTGCCTTTTTCAGGGTTTGTTTTTACTTCTCAGTTTAGCCTATAATCTTAGGATTTTCAGGTCCCAATCCAAGTAACTAACCAGGTCTGATCCTACTTAACTTTTTGACATGTAGAGTTGGCTAGATGCTGCAACTTGTTGCAAGTCATAGTAATTTGCTGAGTATTTTAAAAAATGCTTTATCCAGTATCTAGATCATTCTTTTTTATTACAGCACCATCATACATAGATTGCATTCCAGGTGGTATCATTACAGAATTCCTGTATTTAAAGATTGTATATCCTTGTTTCCTGAGGTACTAAGATTGTCCAGGTGAAATAAAAACTGCTCTAGTACTCATAAACAAAAGGAAATAATAAATTGATGAAGACTAAGGCAATTCCAATAGTTAACTATTGGTCAGGTAAGACCAATAGACTTCCACATTTTAGAGCTGAAACTACCGTATATATCTGGGCTCACACAATACATAGATTAAAGGTTGTTTGTTTGGTTTTAACAAGGAGTAAATATAGAATACACTTTTATGTAGTTCTTTTCTTTTGTTTGTTCTTTTTGTGTGTGCTTTTTTTCTCTTTTTTGTTTCTTGTGTTAATGTGTTTTTGTACTGTTTTTTAATTGTTGGAAAATTTAATAAATACTATTTTAAAAATATGGGTTTTTGAAGCAAATTCTAATTTTAATATTGGTGATCTAATTAATAGGTATATAAAACAAAAGTAGCTTTGAAAGGGTTATTGATCAATTTCCTAGTATTTTAATAACTCTCTGACACCGCAGAATTTTTACATCACGACTAAGACAAACTCAGTTTGCTCACATCCTGTTTTCTGAATTACAAGATTTGTTTGGTGAGTTGTTCTCATTTAAAAAGGGATTATAATTAAAACAATATCATGTGAATTATAAATAATAAAAATGTACATTTTCCCTTTTACATCAGTTGTTTGTAGCTTAAGACAGGAAGTGGAAAGGGAAAGGCTCTGCCTTAGTGAACTATCCAGTTGTTGATAAGGTCTTGTTCTGTATGACTTCATACATTCCTTCAGAGAAATGAAGTTGAAAGAGCTACCCTTGTACACAGCTGTTGTGAAGATTGTTTGGCGAATTGCCCTTCCTTTCCTCTTTTTCTTAAAACAAGGCTGGAGGCTCACATGCCTTAGAAGTTCTAATTAGTATTTATATAATTTTTTCTACATAGTATTTATAGAAGGTTTTTTTCTATAAAAAGTTAATTAGTATTTATAGATTTTTTTTCTATTTAGTGTTTATAGAAGGGTTTTTTTTCTATATAAAGTTATTTTACTTTTGCTGCACATGGGTTTTTTATTATTGTAATTTCATTTATTCTTGGGATTTTTTTGAAAGCTGAATATAAATGTTTGCATTAACTGCTTATATTTTAAAGATAATTATATTTTAAAAATGAGATGGGAATGGGTAAAGTCAATTATATGGATGGTTAAAGCTTCTTGTAAAGAAGTCTAAATGGATTGATACAACCATGTACTTTATTGCTTGTCAGAATCCTGCTAATTCTCCAGAGCTCTCCTGGAGAATCCACCATTGGGTTAGTTCTTAGCTTCAGCTTTAATACTGAGTGACACTTTTTCTTCCTTCCTTCCCTTTGGACCCGCCTCTTCCTGTCCTCACTGCTCAGTTTTTGTTCACTCAGCTAAACTGAGTAGACA